>SZWC01009130.1:3847-39870 GCA_023375785.1 Penium margaritaceum
GCCTGTGCCTGTGCCTGTGCCTGTGCCTGTGCCTGTGCCTGTGCCTGTGCATGTGCATGTGCATGTGCATGTGCATGTGCATGTGCGATACTGGACCGAAACAATCTGCAATGCTGTGTTACCGTTTCGCTTTCACGTTCTGAGAGTGTAAGCTGTGCTTGTGACTCACGTGTGCAATTCTTGTGCGGATGGCCATGGGGCAGTACGTCCATCTGGTCATGGAGCTGTGCGCGGGGGGGGACCTGTTCGACCGCATCAAGGAGCGCAGCCAGTTCACAGAGGCGGCGGCGCGTGTCGTGTGTCGCTCGCTGGTTGAGGCGCTGCTGCACTGCCACAGCAACGGCATCATCCACCGCGATGTCAAACCTGAGAATGTGCTCATGTGCGACACGCAGAGCGACACGCGGATCAAGCTCATCGACTTTGGCGTCGCCACCTTCTTCAAGCCCGGTAGGCACATTGATGAGATTGTTGACGGGTCTGTGAGATTTATGAGACCCTCCTTGTGTGCAGCACACACACAGAGTGACATGTGTGTGGAAGTAAGTAAGTGGATCAAACGCAGAGTGATATGTGTGTGGAAGTAAGGAAGTGGATCAAACGCAGAGTGATATGTGTGTGGAAGTAAGGAAGTGGATCAAACGCAGAGTGACATGTGTGTGGAAGGATCTGGCGCTGACCTTGGCGTCCAGCCACCTTCTGTTTTTAGCACACTATGGTCCACAGGTGGGATGTTGTGATGTTGAAGACAACGATGTGCATCTCATGCAAGGCAAGGAATTCAACAGTGTTTGACGTTTGTTTGTTGGCGTCTTTGCAACACGCTTTTGCGTTGCAGCGGCACTGCAAGCAGCACTGAATGCTTCCTCCCCTCCCCCAGCTGCCCCAACACCTCGTGCTGTGCTCTGGTGTGTTGGTTCTCTGTGAACGGACACGATTCATGGATGGACAGAGCCACTAGATTCACTTTGTCTCCCCCCTCCCTCAGGCCCCAACACCTCTTGCTGTGCTCTGGTGTGTGCAGGTGTCCCCCGTACGGACAGAGCAGGCACGGTGGAGTACGTGGCGCCGGAGGTGCTCGACCGCTGCTACGGCCCCGAGGCTGACATATGGAGCGCCGGCGTCGTCCTCTTCATCCTCCTCGCCGGCTACCCTCCCTTCTGGGCCGCCACCAACGCGGAGCTCGAGGCGAACATCCGACGCGCCAAGGTGGACTTCCGCCACTCGCGATGGCACGCCATTTCGGACGATGCCAAGGACCTCGTGGCCCGCATGCTCACCAAGGACCCCCGCAAACGCATCTCCGCGCTCGAAGTGTTTGGTGAGCCGAGATTCTGACAAATGTTTTTGTTTGTTTGTTTGTTTGTTTGCTTGTTGTTTGTTTTGTTTGTTCGTTTGTTTTTTTTTTCTTTCCTTCTTTCATTCGTTGGCATTCTGCGAAACATGTAAGGAATGCCCCCCCCCCCCAAAAAAAAAAGTTTTTCCTGCCATGCTCGCCAAGGAGACCCCCGTGCAAATTCATTCCTGTACTACAAGTGTTTGGTGAGCCGAATGCATGCACATGGGCACTGGCGTGGACATAGCCGCATGAGTGCCTATGTTTATGTGTATGCGGGAGTATTGTCTTACATATTGAGACCCTCTGAGGACGTGATGCAATTTGGGAAATGGAGAGGCTGCTTCGTGTCTTAAATGTGACTTGCCATGTCCAACGACGTCTGTATGCCAGATGTCACTCTGTCCCTCTTGTTTGCCTTCATCCCGTCCCCACCCCCTCATCTCTGTCCGCTCCTGCCCTCCTTCTGTCCATTCCCTCCTCCCACCTTCCCTACCTCCCTCCCTCATTCCCTTTTTTCCTCAGTCTTGCTTTCCCTCCCTCGTTTCCTCCCGCCTTGATCCGTCCGTCCATCCCTCTGTCCGTCCGTCCGTCCGTTCGTCCGTCTGTCCGTCCCTCCCTCCCTTCCTCTAAACCTCTTTCCTTCCCTTCATCCCTCCTGTGTCTCCATCCTCGCCCTCTTCATCCTTGGCTCTGTACCTTGCCTCCGTCCATTCTCCTGTGCTGACCTTTCCTTCACCTGCATTCTCTCCTCCAACTGGGTCAAGTGGGGCGGGGAGAAGTGTGGTGGGGTGTGGGGGAGGCATCTTGCATGGAAACGTGTCGCAGCTTGTGAATCCTTGTCTGCAATCTCGCTTACTTTCCCAAAGCACACCTTTTTTTCTTCCTCGGTGCACCTGTGCAGCTCACCCATGGATTCGCGACAGCTAGCCCCCTCAAGGCAGCGACAGCATCAGCTTTCGGCACTTTGCGACTCACACACAGCTCCCGGCAGATGGTTGTGGTAGCAGTAGCTGCAGCAGCTGCACCAGCAACAGCAGCGACATCAGCACCAGCTGCTGCAGCTGCAGCAGCAGTAGCAGGTGCAACAGCAGCAGCAGCACGCAACGGCAGGCTTTAGGCAAGGGTTACCTGCCTGAACCAAGGTTTGAGAGCAATCTGTTGAAAAGTTGGACGAGACCGTCAATCCTGCCACCCTGAGGCAGGAAACTTGGTTAAAGCGTGCGTTGCCGTCAGTATGGGAGTGTCGATTCTGCAGAGGGCTGTGTGGAGACGGCGCTATCGTCTGGCAGCCAGGATCCCCATGGCGCCTCACTGGTGCTTCACTTTTAGGACGTCAAGAGCCGAGGCGATGTGTATACGAATGTGACAGTCCATGAGAACACACCTCGGAGGACGGACAGGTGTATGCCCCTAATTCATGGAGGCAAGAGCCCGTGAAGGACCCTCGTCTCCACTATTTGTGGTGAGTCTGTGCCTCCACTGTGCCCTGCCCCAAAATCCCAGTGTGGGGCGGGAAGATTGGGACAGGAAGATGTGAGCAGGAAGGTTTCTGGTTTCTGAATCATCCCCCGGTGGGAGGGGGCACTCACATGTGCAGGCCCTCATGCGGGGGGTGTGCAGGAATGCACACACGAAAGGGCTCCCGCGTGTTGCCTCAAAGGCCAAATCGGAAAGCCATGCCAAGGGAAGAAGAAATGTGGAGGTCAGGGGCCAATGACAACAAGCGCTGAGTGGCGTCGACAAGAGCTTGTTCAAGTGCATGCTGTCAGGGTGGCCGTGGAGCAAAGAAGTTAACTGGTGTCCTTTCACGACCATTCTTCATGAACGGAAGCAACATGATGGTGTTGAAGGGGAGTACTTCACTAGCTACTCTTCTGACATATTGCCGTTGCCTCACAGCAGGGGAGAGAGGTGAAGAGGTTCCTCCCACACTGGTGTCTGTTCCAAGACCAATTCCCCTGAAGAGTTTCTTGACACATGGGGGATGTGCAGCTACTCGTTGCGAGACTGAACTCTGGTAAACAGAAACCATTTGCAGTTTCTGCACATTGTGTGGGCCCTTTCCTCTAGACTAGCCCCTGTTGTCCGCCATATCTTTGCCTAGCAATCGGTCCAAATGTCCCTTTCATGGTTAAGCGACAACGGTTGGCATGGTCAGGAACTGGAGCTAGAAATCCCTGGACCAGTTCTGTACTGATCAGATTGAAGAGCAATTTGCATGTGCTCATCTGGGTTAAGTTACTGCATGCCATCATGTGGTAAGCCCTTGCCTTGGAAATAGTTCTTTCCCACTTGAGAGCATAGATTGGGGCAAGTGCATTGTGCTGTACGGGACTTTGCTGCCAATTGTCATACTAGTGACAGCAGAAATGCAGTCCAATGCCAGGCAAATGTATGTGAGAAAATTTGGTTTCTCCAAGGAAAAGGAGGGAGGAGCAATCAATAGCAAGAAAGGTCAGATGGAAGGCGGGTATGAAGGGGAAACGAGAAAGACGGTCATAGTGAGAGAAAGGACACATCATAGTGAGAAGATTCCTAGAAACTTCCTAGCTCAACTATTCACCTGACACCTTTGATCAGGCTAGCTGACTCAGGTCATGCAAGGAATAGTGAGAGCACGATTGGAACACGTCATGTGAACCAAGGCTTCGCTTAAGCATGATGCAGTGTGAGTGACAAATGAGAAGGTCACATCATAAGTGCCGTCTGCTAGCGGCGGTGCGCCGACCGGTCTCATTTTCATGCTGCTGACAAACTGGTCGAAAACAACGTTTTTGGCTATATCTCCTTGCTCAGGCATCCGAATCAAGAACCATCAGAACCAAACGGAGCAGGGTGCAAAATCCTATGCAACAAATGCTCACACACCATGGTTCAGTCACCAACAAGTGTCTGATAAATGGAAAACTTGCAGCCGACCAGCCAGCCTCTCTACCGAAAAGCCTGGAACGGTTGAACCTGAGCCTCAGCTCCTCACGAGTGTCACCGGTGAGGATAGAGAGGCCTTACAAGAAGTGGAGTGGGGGAAGTAGAGCAGAACGTGTTGGTTTTTGCGCATCCCTCATTGTGCTCTGTTGTGTCCTCCCGGCTTGTGTACATCGGCGTGCAGATGACTGACGGCGAGACTCGACGCTGATGGAGCGTCATCCGGTGGAGCCGACGCACGCTGAGGTCTACTCGCGGTTCGCTGGAGCCTCCTCTCTCCGGCGACGTGCTCAGCTCCATCGGCAGGCCTCCTCGGCGGTCGTGCTGTCGGCGGTCACTGCCACTGCAATTGTTGTTTGCATGCGTCCAGCGCGTCCCGTCGCGTCTGCATCGTCATGCCCTGCCTAGGGTCCTTGTTGCCTGCTGTATGACCCTGTTCGGCATCATGGACTACCGTAGGCGCTGCCTGGGTTCGGGCAGCCATAACTCTCTGCTACTATTTTTCTAGCTTATTCTGACCACACGAATGCGTTTGCAGCGTTGGTATTATGGTATGGTCCAGTTTTCAGGCAAAACGGACGACACCCGGGTTTTGGGCTGTCGGGCGTCTGGCAGGGCTCACCGAGAAAACCCTGCCTGCCAGAAAAAAGGTCCACAGCCATTTTCTGATTGGCTGGTTAGCTGAGTAACAACTTCTACACTAGTGGGGGGGAGCTAGTGAGAAGTTTCCTAGAACCTTCCTAACCACTTGCCGCGACTCTAGGTGTCAGCGCCAGGTCAGCGTGTGACAACAGCCACAAGTTAGAGACAAAACTGCAAGGGTCTGGGTTGGGACACAAACAGAGTGTCTGGAAACTCAAACTGAATATAATTGCAGAGAGAGATAACAAATGACAATTCCATAGTATGAATACTTGCCGCGGCGCACGACAGGTGTCGCACGCGGCAGTGCAAGGTCTGTCCTAAAACCGGCCCAAAAACACTATTTTGGCCGTAACTCTGCGCAGACAAATCAGAACGCTACGCCGTCTGAACCTAGAGATGCAGAATCTCAAGCCGGACGCTACGACTGGTCACACACACAAGTCCGGCACCGATCGGTGGACAGGAAATACAAAACATGTAAATCGGGCTTAAGAGCCAGTCCACCGAGAAAACTGTAGCGTCTGCAGAAAAACCGCAAAGCACCCCGGCAAGCACCCAGGGCGTCGTGGCAGCTCTCTGGCAGCTGCTGGTGGATGGAGCCACCACTCGTCGGTACTCCGGTGCCAGCTGCGTCCGCATCAAGGATAGACTGCAGAAAACCCGCAGGAGGTCCGAGACAGCATCCACGATGCTGGGGCAGTCGTCGGTCAGCTCCGAGTGGAGGTCCACCACCTGCCGACGCGTCGGTGTCTCCGAGGTCTGCATCCGGGATCATGTCATCGTGCTCTCCTGTAGCGCTGCTCTCCTTGCCGTCGCTCGTGACAGGTGGAAGCCACACACACCAACAACTAGAACTTGGAGGGGTCTCCCATTGTTGCTCATTCTTCATTCCTAACCAGTTACTTTAAGTTTTCAGCTGCTTTCTGGCGCTAACTCTGGCGCACGCATTTCTGAGTAACAAACACAGAGCTTCCAGACTTCAACTCTAGAGTAGCAGACTGAGGGGGCAGCTGACTTAAGCAACGAGCGCGGAAGCCCGCACGCTGCATCAACAACGCTGCTGCCCCAACCTGCTGCCTAGGCTTTCCATTTCGACGTAACGAGTTTAAAGCAAGAAGGCCATGGACGCTGATGTGTGCGGTGATCGGAGAAGAAAACACACAAGTGTTCAAGAGTGACAAGGAGCAGAGGTGATGACGGGCTTCGAGCGGCTGGTGGGGTGACGAGCAAGCGAACAGCGAGCCCATCCTCGCTCTCACTCGTGCCAAGCGAGGCTCGAGCCTGGACCCGTTGCACACATTAACCTGTCAGCAAGAAAACCTCAGTCCAGGCCGTGAGAACCCAGCCACGCTCTCCCCCCTCCCAAACAAGTGCCACTAGGAATCCTAGTTGTTGGTTTGTGTGGCTTCCACCCGTCACGACCGACACTGCTAGTTTACCGATATACCCACATTCGGGGTATATGGCAGAGGAGGGCGTGACGGCACGATGGGCCTCCGGACTGCACCGAGACTTCTCCAGCACCTACGACAGCGCCGGCGAGACGCGGTCGATGCGTTCCGGCAGCCATGTGGGCTTGTGAGGAGGTAAGAGAGTTTTCTCGGTGGGTTGAGACCCGCGCACCCGGTTGACTGTACTGGTGCGACGAGGAGACCCGATGGCTGTTGATGCCGTCTATGATGTGTGGACGTTGATTCCGAGATTTTTTGGCACTGCTCATATTTTCTCGGTGGTCGAGACCCGGGCATTCGGAGAGCTGTTCCGGTGCCTCGAGGATATCACCTTTGTTGCTCTCGTGGTGTATGTAGTGTGTTCTCCCTGTTGACTCATTTGGGTTCAGCAGGGGTGACGGGGCCCGGAACGGTTAGCTGCCGGCGCACCTATATAAGCCCGATAGGGGCTCATTTGTGAACTCTCCTTGTTCTTTATATTCAGTGTTCCAAACTTAGCCAAATTCTTGCAGTCTTGCATCGCACTCACACACAGAGCTCATGTCCGTTTTTACATGGGCCTGCATGCCCTAAACTTATTTCCAATTTGGTATCAGAGCACAAGGGGGCGTGTGAGCAGTAGAAGCAGCAGTAGTGGACGGAATGCAAAGAGAACGCGCCACGTGGCGCCACACCGACAGCAGCGTGAGGGAGCGCGAAATGACTGCAAGTCAACGCCACAGGGGTGGTGAGCTGCAAAAAAGAGCTATAGCGACTACGACGGCAACAACAAAAGCAACAGCAACAGCAGACACTACAGTAGCGGCGGCAGCAACAGCAGCGTGCACCAGCGTCGGCAGCAGCAGCAACGGAGTGTAGCAGTAGTAGCAGCATATAGCAGTAGTAACAACAGCTACTACAGCAGCGGTGGCAGCAGTAGTAGCGTGCAGCACCGACGGCAGCAGTAGCAGCGTGCAGCAGCAACAGCCGCGGCGGCAGCAGCAAGTAGCAGTAGAAGTTGTTGTGTAGAGCAGCAGCAGCATATAGTAGCAGAAGCAGTAGCAGCTACTACAAAACCGGCGGTAGTAGAAGCAGCGTGTAGCAGGAGCAGCCGCGGTGGCAGCAGCAAGTAGTAGTAGCAGCTGCTGCGCAAAGCAGCAGCAGAAGCAGAAGCAGCAGCAGCAGCAGCAACCACAACAGCTGCACCTGCCGCTGCAGCTGCTGCTGCCGCTGCGAGGAGGGCCTTGTAGCCCTCCTCTGATGGGGGGCCCTCTGAGGGGGCCTGTTGGCCCCGTTCGCCCCCCCTCCCTTTTTCCTTCCCCTTCTCAAGAGGGCCCTTAGAGGGCCCCGCCGAGCCCCTGCGAGGGGCCCTTCGGAGGGGACCCGTCGGCCCCGTGGGCCCCTTCGGCCCCGTGGGCCCCGTCGGCCGACCGACAGAGGGGCCGGGTCAGAGGGGCGGACAGGACCCCCCCCCTTCGCTCCCTCCTCACCTCCCACGCCCACTCGCTCACTCGCTCGCTCAGCGACCGAGCGAGCGAGCGTGCACGGGAGGGAGGGCCGGACAAGCCAGACACCCCCCCTCTCCTTCTTTTCTTTGTTTGCCCACCTTAAGGGCAATCGAGAAAAGGAGGGGGGCGAGTAACAAAAAATACGAAAAAGGGTACGCCTGAAAGGGAGTGAAAAGAAAAGGAGAAAGGCTAGGGCTTAAGGCGAGCAGAGGGGAGAACTACAAAAAAAATGGGGTGGAGGGTGACGGCAAAAGAAGAAAAAAAAGGAACACAAGAGGGGGCTTGAGGGCTAGAGAATAACGGGAAAAAAAGAGGAGAATCGTCCAACTAATACTGCCACAGCAGCAGTAACTCTCATACCCGCAATAATAGCATCAGGCGGTGGAGTGTCGACGACTACATAGTGCGGCTGCGCGAGAGCTTGCAGTTTGGCCTTCTCCGCCGAGAGCGGACTGTCGTCGGCGGTGATCTTTGCTTCGAGACACGTCGTGGACTGGCGTCTTCCTGGGGCCCGTGGATTGGTGCGCGCACTTCACCCCGTAAGATTGACGGCGGATTCGAGTCTTACCAGCTCCGAGGGCTGGGTCGTCTACCGCTTGGAGCAACAGCCACACCTGTAGCCGCCACCCCATCTTGTCTTGGAGCAGTCTTCGCTCCATCAGTGGCAGCAGCATTATTGGTTGCAGTTAGTCAGACTGTAGTCTCCGGGCGTGCTGTGGCAGTGCAACTCGTCCGTCTGGTCACGTTTGCTGACCCGGACGCCGTGACCTCCAAGAGTGACCGTACCTACTGGCCTCGTTCTCTCCCGTGGCTTGGTGTTTACCACTGGGAGTAGGTGCCCTCGGTACCTATCCATCTTCCAGTGCACGAGATGAGTGCGCGGACATCTGAGCAGGCGCCTTGCGCGTTCGCCTGTTACTACTGTGGTGATGGACGTCATGGTTGGCGTCGCTGTTGGACGCGCCCTCCCGGCTGGCATCCACCTTGGCTACAGCCACATCCCTGTTCAAAAGGTACATTGGTGTAATTGGATATCGCCATCCATTGATCAGTTTGGATGGAATTTTCACAAAGAATGGAGAGCTTNACCACCGGGAGTAGGTGCCCTCGGTACCTATCCATCTTCCAGTGCACGAGATGAGTGCGCGGACATCTGAGCAGGCGCCTTGCGCGTTCGCCTGTTACTACTGTGGTGATGGACGTCATGGTTGGCGTCGCTGTTGGACGCGCCCTCCCGGCTGGCATCCACCTTGGCTACAGCCACATCCCTGTTCAAAAGGTACATTGGTGTAATTGGATATCGCCATCCATTGATCAGTTTGGATGGAATTTTCACAAAGAATGGAGAGCTTCAGTTAATCTTGGAAATAAAAAATGCAAAAGCTCAAGTTTTTGCCTCCCTCTTGCCATTGCAGTGGTTAGTGGAGATGATAACTTAGAATGGGGCTGGTTTTTGGAGGAGATTGGTTTTGCGTTCCCAAGCATGCTACAATATAATACTGTGTTCATCTCTAACAGGAACCCTAGTATCAAGTTTTTTCAATATCATCTTTCCAAACATTGAGCATGCCCATTTTGGTTGGCATATCCATGCTTATATCTTGGCCAGCCTGCGTCCTCCACAGCATACGGATCTACCGGCGTTGGTAGATCCCCTAGCTGGACCTCTGGCGAGCATATTCACCGAGATCCACAGCCTCCGGCAGACGGTGCAGCGGCTTTGTGACCTCGTTGTCATTGAGCGTGCTTCTGCTACTCGTTTGTCGACGGCCTCTTCGATCACATCTCCTCCATCCTCTCCTCCTTCCTCATCGGATGGTGTACCTTCAGCTCCACCTCCTAGCGAGTCTCAGGCTGCCACCATCCTTTTGCACCTCCACTCTGCTGCGACCACGACGCCATCTCGCGATGACATGTCTTCATGCAGTCATTCCACTCGAGTGATACCGCGACGTCGGCGTCAGCGCTCTGCACGGCATGCTCGCGTCGGTTTTCATACATCCTCCACCTCCTCGGCCTCCGTTGCTGTACCTGTCGAGGGGGAGTGTGGTCATCGCGCATTGCCTGATATGACCGTAGGTACAAGATCCGCACTCGCGCCGGGCCGTGCTGCCCGAGCGTCAGCTCTGGCAGACTCAGATGATATGGTGACAGCAGATGGCATGGAGTCTGACCCCGACATGGCGTTCATGGTGGAGAGTTGTCTTTCATCGTTCAGGTTGGATCGAGAGCTTCCACAGCAGTAGGTGACATCAAGAGGAGCGCTGGCACGTCGTCCGTGGACGGTGCCACTCGCGGCTCCGACCGGTGGAGGCCCAGAGCTGGTACAGGATTCTCGTATGGATTGAGATGCATCTACCGTTGTTTTGGGGGAGAGTGTGCAGTAGACTCACACCAGTCCGACGGATGTTGGGGCACTTGGGATGTGCATGTCATTGAGGTCAATATCTATGCTTGGGTAGCAGCCGGACATTCGGCAGCAGCATGTTGTATTAGGAGGAGTGCAGGTCCTGCGTGCCTTGGCGGTGCCACTCGTGACTCCGACTAGTAGCGGCCTCGCGGTGGCACAGGAGTCCCGCACGGATCCAGATGCCCCACACGGATCTCGAGGGGCATTGGCGCACGAGATTCACACCAGTACGACAGCAGTCGCAGTGCATGAGCAGAGTCGATTGGTTGGTCTTTTGGAGGTTGAGGCATTCTTGAAAGCAGCAGTTCTGAGAGACATCGCTGGGACATATGCTGCAACAGACACAGCAGGCTCCAACGACTCATCTGCGGTACATGAGGACCAGCTTCAGCGTGAGGAGTTATCCATGTTCCCTGAGTCTACATCCCGTGCACAGGACAGAGCACCGACACACATGACGGAGTCAGATGGCGGTCTTCACTCCATTATTGAGCAGGTGGCAGCGACCAGCCTTCCCGGCGAGACAGTGCATGAGCGCCAGCTGCGCTTGTTGGTCGCCTTGACAAACACGGTTGAGCCAAAGCCCTGTACACCTGTGTCCATTACGGCGGCAGTCGAGGATTCCGGAGCATATCCATACATGTAGATGGAGTCACCTCGTCAGCAAGAGCTGAGTTCTGCCACCTTGGCTTCACTTGTTGGTGACCCTACCGATCACATCAACGCCGAGAGTGGCAGTACCTGCATGGACGACGTTTCCACATGCTCTACGGACTCTGACGACTCCTCCTTCTCCTTCTCTCTCGGCATGCGACCACTTACTCCTTGCATGACAGACACGAGCTGTGATGTGGATGCGACTCCTGCAGCTGCATCCGATGTTCCAGCGTCTTAGCATATTGCAAGCTTGGTTGACCCCCAGGAGGATGCAGCAACATCAGTTCCATCGTCTTCAGCAGCAGAGATGTAGATGGTGCAGTACTCACAAGTTGTACAGTCAGCATGTGCAGCATCCAGTGAGACAGAGTTTATTCTACACCAGGTCGACATGGGCCAACTCGACATGTCCGAGGCATATTATGCTGATCTGCAGGAGCGTGTAGTCATGCTACAACGGGAGATGATGGCAGCGCGTGAGCGATTCTCAGAGGAGTGCACCATCACTTCTGAGGGTAGCATCACTACTACCGGTAGGAGCCTTTCGCCAGCAGTAGTGATGCTGAGCGTGCCTTCGGCTTCCGCCATCCCGGCTCCTGTCGACCCCATCATCGCTCCTCCTTCTTCCGCTGCCGTCATGCACCTTCATCCACCCGACTCACCTGCCCCATCGTCATCTTCATCCACGAGTGGTGATGCAGTTCGTCGCTCCAGCTCTCCTCTTCTGGCAGTACACCCTTGTGTCTCAAGGTATGCTATCCCGTATCGGAGGCCAGCTCTACCACTTCATCCACGCACGCGTGCCGCTCGCCCATTTTCGTTCCTCCGGCGTACACAGATGCATTACGGCAATGCGGAGGCAGGAGAGACTGTGAGTTGGGACCCTTGGCAGTCACGCAAGGACTGGTATACCCCAGGTGATGCAGATTCACGTGAGGAGTCATAGCCGGAGACACCACTTCGTCTTTGAGGGAGGGAGTCGACCCGCATGTGACAGGGGGAGCTATCTCTGCATGTTGGACACACCACATGACTCATCGCCCAGGATCTGTTCAGCTACGACATCAGCATCTCCATCGAGGACATCACTGCCAGGTTCATCTGCCCAGGGGGAGTGTTATGTGGACCTCGACCTGACGCGACGTCATGGGAGATGCATGGCGAGGTCCATGCTCTGTTGTGAGCATGTACAACATCCCGCATGTGGCTCATGCTACGTGCCTACACAGTTGTATGTACATGGTAGCACCCTGTTGGTCGAGAGCCGGACACTTGGTGTGTTGTACCAGTGTCACGAGGAGACCATGTGATCGTGTGTCTTAGTGTGTGGCTATACTGTGTGTGGCATGTGCATGCAAGCTGTTGGTCGAGACCGGACACGTGGTGCCTTGCACCCGTGTTACAAGGAAATCCTCCCATGATCCTGTGTTTGGATGATGATACTATTGTGTTGGATTGCTCGTAGCGGTCGAGACCCGGGCCCTCGCACCGCCAGTGTCACGAGGAGACCATCTTGTTGCCTGACATGTGTGTGATGGGCATTACACTGGTTTGTGCACGCGTGCATCCCTCCTCTCATGGTCGAGACCCAGACACTTGGTAGCATGTGCTAGTGTCTAGGGAGACCCTAGGTGAGTAGGAGAGGTGTGTATGTATGATTGCCTGGTGCATGTTGTGGTTTGGCATACGTTGTTCCATGCCTTCGTTCATTCGTTCTCGCATGGACGGCTATGTGAACCAGGGGAAGTGTTGGTTTGTGTGGCTTCCACCCGTCACGACCGACAATGCTAGTTTACCGATATACCCACATTCGGGGTATATGGTAGAGGAGGGCATGACGACACGATGGGCCTGCGGACTGCACCGAGACTTCTCCAGCACCTACGACAGCGCCGGCGAGACGCGGTCGATGCGTTCCGGCAGCCATGTGGGCTTGTCAGGAGGTAGGAGAGTTTTCTCGGCGGGTTGAGACCCACGCACCCGGTTGACTGTACCAGTGCGACGAGGAGACCTGATGGCTATTGTGGGGCATCCGATGTTTGGAAAGCTGTCTGTGATGTCTAGACGTTGATTCCGAGATTTTTTGGCACTGCTCATATCTTCTCGGTGGTCGAGACCCTGGCACTCGGAGAGCTGTTCCGGTGCCTCGAGGAGACCACCTTTGTTGCTCTCGTGGTGTATGTAGTGTGTTCTCCCTGTTGACTCATTAAGGTTCAGCAGGGGTGACGGGGCCCGGTACGGTTAGCTGCCAGCGCCCTTGTATAAGCCCGCTAGGGGCTCATTTGTAAATTCTCCTTGTTCTTTATATTCAGCGTTCCAGACTTAGCCAAATTCTTGTCGTCTTGCATCGCACTCACACACGGAGCTCATGTTTGTTTTGCATGGGCCTGCATGCCCTGAAATTATGTCCAATTCTAGTGTCATCAAGAATTAATGTTGTGAGATCCTATGGTAGGGGGAACTCTCAGTCCTGTGAGTGGGTTCAGATCGTCTTCTCTGCACGTCCATGAGTCACCACCACTTGAGCTACGGTGTCAGCACCGATGTTCCTCCAGCATCAGTCACCTGCGTCAGTGTGGTGAGTGTGGAGTGAGGCTAGAGGTCACAACGTGTCTGTGGCACATAAACCAACACTCCCCCATGACCCACAGCCGACGCACACAACACAAACTGACAGCCAATCAGAAGCGTCATAAGGCTTGACATACGACTGTACACACACAGGGGACAACCATTCACCTAGGATCACCACGTGGACACAACAACCCAACAGCGTGCACAACTGCCTTGAAAACGTTGTTGCCGAGTGCCTTCGTGAGGAAGTGAGCTCTCTGCTGTCGTGCATCGGCCCAGACAATCTGGACATCACCTACAGCAATGCACTCACGCACAAAATGATGAGCACAAAATGCTCAACATTGATGTGCTTTGTGCGTGTATGATGCATGCCATCGTGCTCGGCAATGGCCTTGGTGCTCTGGTTATCACAGCGCAACGTGATACAACGGATGGGGACGCAAAGTTGCTGAAGCAAACGACACAGCCACACACTCTCGCAGGTGCCTGCACCCAGTGCAACATACTCACCCTCACTTGAGCTGAGTGCCACGCAACCCTGCTTACAACTCTTCCATGACACGGCCGTCCCTCCAACGAGGAAGATGTAGCCTGTAGGGCTGCGAGCGTCGGTGTCATGTGCCCAGTCGCTGTCTGTGTATCCATCCACGACAACTAACGGCTGTGCTTGATAGCACAGGCTGGTGCGAGCGGTGGAAAGAGCATAACTGACAACGCGCACATCAGCCTCCATGTGACGTGCTCGAGGAGTTTGTGAGAAGTGAGTAAAGAAGCTCATGGAGAAGGTGACGTCCGCCCTTCTGGTCGTAGTCAGATACATCAGTGACCCAATGACGCGAAGGTAATCGGTCACGTTGACTACCTCCCCAAGATGAGACACATCCAGTATCTTCAACACCCTTTTCCCAGCTGGGGTCATGGGTGTTGACGCTGTGGCAGTGGACTCAAGCAGGGAAGCGAAACGGTACCCCGGGCTACAAACGTACGCAGCCTAGTGGACATGAAGCGTGCAACGAGAACAATCGCATTCAAGCTCCGTGTCCAAGAAGACGCGGGCTGGCCCTAATTCTTTCATCTCGTATGTTGACTGCAAAAGGGCCTTCACAGACTTGACATCAGATTGGCTGGGCGACGCTATCAGCAGATCGTCCACGTAGACAAGAATGGCCACGAAGGGGACAGAGGGTGGAATGACAAAGAGAGAAGGATCCATCATACTACGTCGGTAGCCTCCCTTTTTGAGAGTGGAGGTGATTTCTTGGTTCCAGCACCGAGGCGACTGCTTCAGACCATAGAGAGCCTTCCGCAGTTGCCAGACTCGGTCAGTGCCATCGAAGAAGCCAGGTGGCTGGACCATGTAAATCTCCTCAACCAACTATCCGTGGAGGAACGCATTGTTCGCATCCATGTGCTCCAACTCCCAGTCGTGGTGGGCCACAAGACTCAACAGTGTTCTAGCTGTGGTGTCTCGCCCGAATGGTGCAAACGTCTCGTCAAAGTTGACGCATGGGACCTGGGAAAATCCCTTAGCTGTGAGGCGCACCTTGTACTTGTCGAGTTCACCATTGGCCTTGTACTTGCGCCGGAAGACCGAATGAGCATTGATGGCTTTGCGCCCAGGTGGCAGATCGACAAGCTCATACACCGCATGATCATCAAGGGCGTTGAGCTCAGCACGCATTGCATCCTCCCACCGTTGTACATCAGAGGCTGCACGTGCTTGGCGCACTGTGGTTGGCTTGGTGGGCAAGATAGTGGCGACCGACGTGGCATGACACTCGGCCACGCTACTCAAGACAACAGCTTCTAAAACTCGCTCGTGCTCTAAGCAGAGGAGCGCATGGCCAAGGGTGGAAATAGGGTGGACGACCCCAATTGCCAAGCCCAGCGCGTCCATGCCGGTAGGGTGAACAGGAGAGTGTGCCTTCTGAGACTGAGGAGGGCGCACTGAGGTAGTGGAAGTGCTAGAACAATTTGGAAGCGCACAAAGACGCCCCCCCCCCCGGATGAAGGGTGAGACAAGTATAGTACCAGTGGTGGCATGTGGAGGTGGGTCAGACACCCAAACGGGAGAGGCCGCAGGTGAAGTGGCAGCCAGAGGTGTGACTGGGCTGGACGACACAGCGGGAGAGGAGGCAGACTGGGGCAAGTCGGCGACTGGAGAGGACCGTACATCGGAAGAACCGGACGAGGACGATACGTTGGAGGAAGAGGACGTAGAGAAGGTAAAGACAGTCACGGAAAACGAGGACTGTAATGAGGGTGAGAGTTACGGTGCGGCAACAGGGACTGCCGGAGCGGTAGGACAGACATCTCCCCTCAGCTAAGAGAGGGGCAGGAGGGAGGAGTCAGGGAAGAGGTGATCGAGATCCTGAAGGAAGACCGACTAAAAAAACAAGGCGTCACGAGACTCGATGACATGTTCGGAGACAGGGTCCCAGAACCGCCATGCTTTTGACTACGCGGACACCCCAAGAAAGGGGCACAGACGACTGCGAGGGGAAAGTTTCCCATCACGAAAATCCTCGGGTAGCCAGACAGAAGCGATACTACCCTAGACTTGAGCGAGACAAAGGTCGGCCCGATGTACATGCCAACGCTCAAACGGTGTGAAAGTACGGGGGAGGGGGCCGTGGGGAACACGATTCCGTACCCACGTTATGTAGCACACAGCTTTGAAGGCAAAGAGGGGCGGCAGACCTGACTCAGACAGGAGCGTGCGGACACTGTCGGCAAGCGTCCGGTTCCAGCGCTCAGAGACACCGTTCTGTTGAGGTGTGTACGGAGCTGATGTCTCTAGAAACACCCCACAAGACTCAAGGAGACGAGCTGTGGGACCAAGGAATTCACCGCCATGATCGTTGTAGAAGATGCGCAGCGACCAATGGCAGGCACGCTCAGCCTGAACAAGCCATGACTCAAGGACATAACAAGCATCGCTCTTGTGACGGAGCGCGAACACCCAGCGAAAGCGAGAAAAGTCATCGGTGAAACATAAGAGGTAGCGACCCACGTCACCAAGGAGGTCATGAGGCAGAGGCCCCATGACATCCGCATGAACACGATCGAGATGATGGGAAGAGTGAGACTCAGAAGGAGAGAAGGGAGAGTGATGCATCTTTCCTTGTGCACAGTGAAGACAATCAGCAGGGCAAGGGGCAAGGAAGCTAGAGGGAGAGAGGCCAAGAGCAGGCTGGAGACGAAGCATGCTATGAATGACATCAGTGTGGACATGACCAAGGTGATGATGCAAGAGACGGACGAGGTCAGGAGCGAGGGAGGGTGCAACGTGAGTAAGGGCGACGCTGACGGTAGGAGCAGAGGGGGCGTGCAAGGGAACACGATAAAGTTTGTCGCACTTTACACCACGGAGAACAACACACTGGGAGGAACGAAGAGAGACAGTGCCAACACCACGGCCAACAATGAATTCCATACCTTGATCATCCAGGGACGGCACAGACAGCAGGCTGAGCTCCAGTGAAGGCACATACAGAACGTCAGGCAGGTACAGAGCACCACTAGGTCCAAAAAAGCGCACGACGCCCATACCCTGAACCGGCAGCAACTGACCAGACCGAGTACAAACAAAGCGGAAGGAACCGATGAGACCTAGCGAGACGAACGAGGACCGCATGGGTCGCCCCAGAGTGAATGACCGAGAGGCCACTGGATACACGCACAGAGGGAAGCACAGTGGACGTGGAGATAGTGCCAACAGAGGACGGGGAAAAGGTACAAAGGGAGAGACAACGAGGAAGGAAGTCTGACTGCCAATGCTCAATCCACGGAACAGAGTCACACAAGGCACCCAGAATGTGACTAGAAGGATCCCCACGAAGAACAATGTCATTTTGACACACAGGACCTCTGGCTAGCGATGCAGCACCCTCACCTCCTTGATCGCGAAGGCGAAGAAGCTGAAGGAGGGACTGCTCAAGGTGGCGCTCTTGATCACCACGATCACCATCCACAGACGCAGCGGAGCTGGTGTAGACGTGCCAAAGGAAGACGGGAACCACGGTGGAGTGGTGTAGGCAGAAGACAGGGGACCAGCATACGCAGGGGCCCCGTAAGGAGGTGGCCAACCCCAGGGTCAGGAGCTAGGCGGAGGAAGATAAGGCACGCCGGAGGAAGCATGAGCCTGAGCCAGAGGTGGGGCGGAGGATCGCGATGGGCCACCAGAGCCAGATGGCGAGGGTGCAGAGGAGGAGCCAGAGGTGCCAGCCCAGTGAGTGCGCATGGCCCGGACAAGGCGGAGGTTTTCTGGAGGAGCAGTGCAAGTACGATCAGAGTGCTCAATAGAGCCACAGTTCTAATACACGACTGTGCCCGGGACCCGCGAGGAAGTGGTAGCACCCTTGTCTTTGCCTTTGCCCTTGCCCTTCCCCTTGCCCTTACCACGACCTTGGGAAGCGAGGGTAGAGGCAACAGAGTGCAGCAACACCCAAGACGGAAGAACGATGGCCGTGCTTGTTCTGAAGACTGGAGCACCAGGCAGCAAGGCGCTCAAACGTTAAGTCCCAGAGAGCACCAACTCCAGGAGGCAACCTGGGTGGGACCAGCTGTGAGGCGAGGCGCTGCAGCTTATCAGCTTTGACATCACGAAGGAGATCGGACAGCTCAGGAATGAGGCCTTTGACCATGGTCAGAACGGCGGAGAGCTGGCCAGGTGTTGCGTCGTCAAGCTCACGAAGGAGCTTGAGACCGCGAACCCAATATGCATCAGCGGTCTCATCAGCACGCATGAGGAGCGTGTTGAATTGGACTGTAAGCGTGCTCTGAGCCGCTTGGCCAGTGATGGTGGTATGGCGACGCAGCATGGCGTATGCGCTGATGGGATCAGCAAGGCGCAGGGCAGCAGGGTCAATATTGTAGGTGCCAACATCATCAATTAGCGATCAGGGGTAGCGACGATAAGAGCACGGATAGCACAGGCAGACTCAACAGCAAGCGGTGTGAAAGGAGCAACAACGGGGGAGTTGTACCCCCACAACTGCTCTCCTTCAGCCCAGGCGCTATAATGCACCTCCCATGAGGAGAAGACGGGCCCAGAGGTGCAGGGGGCTAAGAAAAGAAGTCATGCTGGCGAGGCGCAGGAAGAGTGGCAGTAGCAGCGGTTTTGCAAGTGGGCACAGCAGAGGCATTGCTAGAAGAAGAAGAAGAGGTGCCTGTAGAAGGAGTGGGATTGGTTACGACAGACGCAATGGGGAGGCGATGCAACACTATGGCGGTGACCTCATCAACAAAAGCGACGTGATTGTCCTCAGCGAGCTTGAGACGGTCCTCAGCCTCCTGCTGAGCCTCGCAAGCGAGGGTCAGCTGGCGCTGAAGAGTCACAATGACTGACTTGTCGTCACCAGGTATGATGACGACGGAGGGGCCCTGCCAAAAAAAATTCGGCAGAGTTTTCCCTGCCCCAGATGACGTGGGAGACTGGGAGTGCCTGAGGCACGTTGGATGTGTTGCAAGACAACCCGACCCAAGTTACACAACCAGGCCACAGCACAGGAGAGAGACAGCGTGCAGGTAGGAGAGGGAGAAAGATACCACAAGCCCTCACGAGGGGCGAGGTGGACAACCCAAAAAGGCAAGGAGGGGTGCAATAATGGAAGCAGCTGTAGCGGACAGTACAGAGAGGAGGGACGCAGCTGGCACCACCAGGGCAAGAACACCTGTGGTGAAGGCAGTACCCACAGTAGGTAGGACTGCTACTGTAGAGATGGTCGCTGCTGCGAGGATTGTGATGTTGGAGGGTGCAGATGCGGCAGATGCAATGGCAACGACTATGGATTTGCCGATGGCTGAAGCGGCTGTAGACACGGCGGAGGCTGCAACACCTATCGAGGAAGCCACAGCAGTTACAGCTACGGTTAACTGCGTCCCAATATCTACTGCGGCTGCACCTATGGGTCCAGCTACTACTGCTACTTTTGTGTATGATTCCACAGCACGTCACGTGGACATTGAGGCAGGGGCGCATACTGCGCGGGCTGCTGTGGCAAATGTGGCGGCTGCTGCAGCGGCGGCATCTATCATGGCGCAAGCTTCTTGGGTGAGCTTCTATGCAAGGTCTACTATGTCGTGACGCACAGTGGAGTACAAAGACTGGGGAGCGGTCTGTGCAGTGGCTTGACCCCCCCAGAGGGAGTAGGTCGATTGGGTCTTACCGGGCTTTGTGGTGCAGCCCGTGACGAAGATGAGGCGTCCTCGGTCGCATGCACGTCATCTCTTCTGCGACTAGACTGGCGCGCCGGCCGCTCCACGTGGTGCTCAGCAGGAGATGCTGCACCAGGCAGCTTCAAGGATGCTAGTTTGACACTCCGCACCACAACAGTGGTGTGTCCGCGGGTGGTGGATGTTGCTGCTGGCCAACCCACTGCTACTGCTGTCGCGTTGGAGAGTGGCACGACTCCCACCGACCCCATTACGCGGCAACGGCTGATACTTTGCTTACAGTTGCCAATGCTAGCTGCAGCCGCGGGTGATGCAGCTGCTACTATGGTGTAGCAGCTGCATCACTGTTGTTAATGTTGTTAATGTTGTGAGATCTTATGGTAGGGTGAACTCTCAATTCTGTGAGTGGCTTCGGATCGTCTTCTCTGCACGTCCATGAGTCACCACCACTTGAGCTACGGTGTCAGCGCCAATGTTCCTCCAGCATCAATCACCAGCGTCAGTGCGGTGAGTGTGCAGCGAGGCCAGAGGTCACAACGTGTCTATGGCACATAAACCAAAAACCGGTGGATAGTCGTGGAGTCTCAGGCAATCCTAAGGCCACGTGAGCTCCCCCACTGGTCTAAGGTGGCTGTCTCGTCAGGGATCTGCAGGAGCATGGATATGAGCCGAGGGGTCACAGTAAGTTGTGGACAACATCACTCCCCCATGACCGGATGGCGAACAAGTCCATGAACGTACTTGCACTGAAAAACACAAACAACAGCTGGCACGAGGTCCGTCAGCAGCGAGTGTAGGGCGAAGTCCCATCGAACGTGAAGCCGCAAGAAACCTCGTACGGCTGATGGCCTTTATGAGGAAGTCAGCATGCCGCACATCCGTACCTAACCAAATGACCTCGATCTCGTGTTTTGGACAAATGTACAAACGTAGTGATGCTCAATGCCAATGTGCTTCGTGCATGCATGAAAAACACATGTGTTGTCAGTGATGGCGATTGCGCTATGGTTTTTGCAACGTAGCACAACAGGGGGTAGAGACTGACTCAACTCACGCAACAGATGCACCAGCCACACGCTCTTAGCAGATTTTTTCTTTTTTTTTTGGTTTTTAAGATGGTCCAGGCAGAAAATCCCTCCCACCGGGCTCCCTTCCGGAAGCTGCTACCTTGGTGACTTCTTGATCCGCTCAGCTTGGGTCCGATTCGGCGGCGGCGTGTTCGGCGGCCTCTTGGTGAGGCTCTTACCAGAACCAGTGCCAAGTGCCACGTACTCAGTCTCTACTGTGTTGCAAGCAAGGCAGCCCTACTTACCACTCCGCAAGGACACAGCCGTGCCGCCGATCAAGAAGATGTAGCCTATCCGACTATTACCGTCTGGACTCCAAGCCCAGTCACTGTCGGTATAACTGTCAAGCACCACAGAGGGATGACTGTGGCAGCACAGACCAATGCGTGCGATAGACACGACATACTTCACACACCGGACATCAGCTTCCANTGGTTTTTAAGATGGTCCAGGCAGAAAATCCCTCCCACCGGGCTCCCTTCCGGAAGCTGCTACCTTGGTGACTTCTTGATCCGCTCAGCTTGGGTCCGATTCGGCGGCGGCGTGTTCGGCGGCCTCTTGGTGAGGCTCTTACCAGAACCAGTGCCAAGTGCCACGTACTCAGTCTCTACTGTGTTGCAAGCAAGGCAGCCCTACTTACCACTCCGCAAGGACACAGCCGTGCCGCCGATCAAGAAGATGTAGCCTGTCCGACTCTTACCGTCTGGACTCCAAGCCCAGTCACTGTCGGTATAACTGTCAAGAACCACAGAGGGATGACTGTGGCAGCATAGACCAATGCGTGCGATAGACACGACATACTTCACACACCGGACATCAGCTTCCAAAAATCGCGCATGCGATGCCTGGGAGAACCATGCAAGCAGGTTGACAGTAAAGGCGACTTTGGGTCGCATCATCGTGGCTAAGTACATGAGCGAACCGATGACCTGCAGATAGAGAGTCATGTCGACAAGCTCCCCCAGCTCAGCTGGATTGTCGCCCTTTAAGGCATCCTGTCCATCAGGCATGAGGGATGTGGACTTAGTGCGGATAGGAGCCAGCAAGTTAGCAAAATGCTCCCCCAAGGTGAGAGCATACCGCTCCTGATGTACCAGGAGTGTCCAACGCGTGCGATTGCACACGATCTGTATGCCCAAAAACACTACAGCCTCCCCAAGTCCTTCATCTTGTACGCCGCTTGTAGCACGGCCTTGGCTTCCTCAATAGCCTTCAGGCTGGGAGAAGCAATCAGGAGATTGTCGACGTAGACCAGAATGGCCATGAGCTGCACACGGGCTTGTGAGAGGAAGAGAGAGGGATCCGAGGTACTCTGGATGTACCCAACCCTCAACAGTGTGCCGGTGATCTCTTTTTTCCAACAACAAGGCGACTGCTACAGACCACACAAGGCCTTTCGCAGTCGATACACACGGACAATGCCGTCCGTGAAGCCGGGACGTTGGACCATGTAGATCTCCTCCTCCAACTTTCCATGGAGGAAAGCGTTGTTTACGTCCATCTCGTGTACCTCCCAGTCATGTTGGGCTGTCTGGCACATCAAGGCCAGTGTTGTGGTTGTGCGACCGACAGGGGCGAAGGTCTCGGTGAAGTCGATACCTTCTACCTGAGAGAACCCCTTTGCGGTCAGTCGTGCCTTGTACCACTCCACTGAGCCGTCCGGCTGCAGCTTCTTGCGCAAGACCCACTTGGCCTTCATAGCCTTGCGACCGTTAGGGAGGTCCACGAGCTCGAAGACCTTGTGCTGCTTGATGGCAGTGATATCGGCCTGACATGTAGCACGCCAGAGGGCCGAGTCTGACCCAGCGTGAGCCTCGTGGAGTGTGCTAGGGTCAGGCGCCACACCAACCACACTAGGGTCAGGCCTCGCGCCTGTCTCACTATGCGTGGCGAGAGCATACACATACGCAACAGAGGGAGGACCCAAAGTGACCATCTTGTCTGTAGAGACAGGTGCCAATTGGCGCTCATGAGCAAGGAGCACTAGGCCCGTCTCATAGGCAGGATGAACCTCCTCGAGGCCCAGAGCACTAAGGCCGAGGGCCTTTGTGCCAGGGTCACCACTGCGTACGCTACGAGTGGGGTAAGGGTGCAAGCGTTCACTCTCGACACGCAGATATGGCTCAGTGAGCTGCGCAACCGGTAAAGGGGACGCAAATACAATAGAGGCAGGGGACACGGGCGACCGAAGCACAAGTGCCGATGTCGCAGACACTGATGGATCATACAAGTAGGGAAGGTGAGACAAGGTAGTAAGTGGCAACGCCGACCCAATGGGTGAAGTTGGCAACGTAGGCGAGGCCGTGGCAGGCGATGATGACGACACTAGCAAGGCGGGCAAGGCGGCAACGGGTGACGTCGACGACACTGGCAAGGCGGGCGAGGCAGCAATGAGCGACACCATCGACACTGGCAAGGCGGGCGAGGCAGCAACGGGCAACGCCGGCGGCATTGGTAAGGTGGACGAGGTAGTAACGGGCGACGCCGGTGACATTGGTAAGACGGGCGAGGCAAGAACTGGCAATGCAGGATTGGCAAGCAGGGCACCCGATGGGTGGGATGACTCAAGAGGGATAGGGGTATAGGGGCGGACAAAGGTTGCCGGCCCAACACACTCCCCCACACAAGGAGAAGGAACACAGCTGGGAACGTGCTGCAGCAACGCGTTGCCTGCGGTCAAGTTGTAATACGTGAGGCACTATGGCGCCCCGTGACTAGACACTACGGCGCAGACTCGGATCCCAAAAGCGCCAAACCTTGGAGCGAGGGGTGATGCCCACAAACACGCAGATGCGGCCGCAAGGGGAGAATTTAGACCCTTGCTGCTCAGGTGTGAACCACACACAGGCAAGGGATCCCCACACGCGCGCGAACCGGAGGTCAATTCGGCGGCCAAACCATGGCTTGTACAAGGTGCGGATGTTTGGGTGCGGGCCATGTGGAATGCGGTTCGACACCCATGTCATGTAGGCCATGCCTTCAAATGCAAATGCCTCTGGCATGTCGCTGTCCATCCGCATTGAACAAATTGCATCCTCCATGGTGCGATTCCATCGTTCAGTCACACCATTCTGTTGAGGTGTGGCGAGGGTAGAGATATTGTGAGCCACTTCTAGTGCCGTGAAGTGCCGCGCTAAGTCCCCAAGAAACTCTCCACCACGATCCAAGCGGAACGTCCGGAGGAGGTTCCGGGATTGCCGCTCAGCCATGACCAGCCAAGTGCGCACCACAAGGGCGGCATCACTCTTGTGACGAAGACTGAAGACCAATCGCATGTGGGTGAAGTCATCAATGATCGTCAGGACATACCTTCCTTTATCCTTTTGGAACTCGACAGGGAGGGATCCCAGGAGGTCAGAGTGAGCCAACTCGAGAGGCCAAAGTGCCCGCGAGTTGGAAGGAGGGTACGTGGCTCAGTGCATCTTTCCTTGAGTGCATTGGAGACAGTCGGTCTTGGGCGGCATCTCAAAAGACGCCGCATCAAGACCAAGCGCGGGCTGTGTGCACACTAGACGATTGATAGCGTCTAGGTGTACATGGCAGAGGCGTCTGTGCAATAGACGCTGGTGCTCGGGTGATAAAGTGCTCGTCACATAGACATGAGCAGAGGTTGGGGAGGGCGAGGGAGGAGCAGACGTAGGGTAACCAGAGACATGGTACAAGTCATCCATAGCCGTCCCACGCAAGACCACCTCTTACGTGGCACAGACAAACACAATGGCATCCTCGCTTGTGTTGGACACACCGAGTCCCGTGCGAGTGCAGGCACGTCTAGAAAGCAGGCAGAGCTCCAACACAGGCACATACATAATGTTCGAGATATACGAGGGGCCAGACAGCACGTGCAACTGCACTACGCCTATGCCTTGGACTGGGACCTCATAGCTAGCTGCTATGTGCACGGACCGTACTGACCGAACATGACCCAACATGATGAAGTCACGACGACGACAAGTCATGTGATGAGTGGCACCTGTATCAATGATCCAGGTGGCATCTGTCACACGCTTTATCGTTGTGACGTAATAGCAAGCAACAGTACAGGTGACAGAAACAGGTTGCTCCTTAGAGAGCTGCGATGCTGACAGACGAGCAACAACACTTGACTGGGACCCATGAAGCCATGACGGATCATTTGACCTGTGC
Organism: Penium margaritaceum; assembly: GCA_023375785.1. NCBI lineage: Eukaryota > Viridiplantae > Streptophyta > Zygnematophyceae > Desmidiales > Peniaceae > Penium > Penium margaritaceum. The sequence continues at coordinate 28,729 of SZWC01009130.1, forward strand.
ATGACTTGACACAACACTGCATCCCCCCCAACAAGAGACTCGACAGACTGAACGGAGCAGGCAACACCATTTCCACCATCTCGACGCGACGCTACGGACTCGACACGACCAGTAGTGGGACCCCTTGACTCAGGTATGTTACTCGTACTCCTGTGAATGGAGAGCACCATTCGTTGGTGATGCTCGGCGAGCTGATGGTTCCCAGCAGCAAGGATCTGCTGCTTAAGCTTAGCGATCTCGCAGGCCCCCGTGGCGAGCTGCTTTATTGGAGAAAGCACGCTACTCACACAATGGGAGGTGGCGGACATGGAAACGAGACCAGTTGCTTGGATCGCTGATGCTACAGTGGTGATTGTTGGCCATGTTTGTGGCCTTGCTATCATTGTTGTGTGCTGCTCTGTCAGTACTGTTGTTGTTGCTGCTATCGTCGAACGTGATGGCAGAGGCATTCTGCCACTACGGCTTTTGTGTCTGTTGTTGTTGCTACCGTCGACGATGGTGGCACTCTGTCCCCTCAGCTGCTACTGCCATCTTAGCGGCTGAAAAAGCCTGGCAGAAATTACCTCGCCCTTGTGGGTGTGGAAAAAATGTCGAGGCCTATTTCAGCCTGGGAACGCCGTGGGTGGACCCTTCCAGATGCAGGAAAAAATCCGACAGCGTTCCCTCCGCCCCAATGGGCGAGAAAAAATGGGAGGGTCTTGTGGGAGCTCCGAGTGCCTGTCCCAACGCCCAACCCACCCAAGGGACCAGCAGGGGGAACCCAAAGCGAGAGGAGAGGGGAATGCCAAGGAAGAGGAAAGAAGAAAGGCAGCCACTACTGCTTTCGAGGGTGCTGCAACTACCGTCAATGATGCCGCTACTGCTGCCGCTCCTCCTGTTGCTACTCCTCCTGTCGCTATTGCCGCCGATCACTGCAGCTGCAAGCTGCTGCTGATGCACGTTGCTGCTGCTGCACACTGCTGTTGCTGCAAGCTGCTGCTGCTGCATGCCGCTGCCACTGCTGCTAGCTGCTGCTACTGTATGGAGCTGCAGGTGTTGACGGCAAGTCACTTGGCTAAGTGCTGAAATTTCAAGGTTTCCACACAGTAAAAAGGTTGTCCAAATCAAGCAAAATCTGGACCTCAGAGGCTCCTAAATGTTCTGAACATGATGGTGAAGTTTTCGGTCGCAAAAATCTAAAAAAAGTGGCAAAATGCCACTTTTTCCTTTTCTGCCCGAACTTCAGCAGAAACACAAATCTGCGGTGCACTGCAGTCTTTGCTGGTGGCTACACAGCATGAAACAAAGCATGAATAGTAGCTCTGAAGAGCTTGAGACAAGAGCTTTCCAACGCACCCTCAAACGCCAAAAATGGTATTCGTTTGAAGCCGGGGCAAGCTCGTGCAGACAGGGAGGTGGTGGCTGACGCAATTTTCGTCCACGACTCCTCCATGTCGGTGCGGCTTCTAGGAAACTGCACAGACATGGGCAGTGATCGTGCACCCTGCTATTTCTGCCGCTGCTGCTGCCGTCGAGCTTGACGGTAGTGGCCTCAAGGCACTTCGACGGCTGCTGTTGCTGATGTTTCTGATGTCGCCGCCGATCCTGCTGCTGCTGCTTCTGTTGCTGCTGTTGCTGCTGTGGTCAAAAGTGCCAGCACTGTTACTGCACTGCTGGAAGGTTGCTGCTTTGGCGCTGCTGCGGTGGCGTGTTGCTACAGTGCTGCACCCCTCCTGCACGACTCCTCTGTTGGGCAGGTGTTGCGGCCTGTGCCTGGCAATGGCGGTTGTTGGTGGGTCCTCCAAGGATTTGTCGCTGTTGCTGCGTGACACTCATGGAGTCTCGGGCACTCCCAAGGCCACATCAGCTCCCCCACTGGTCTGAGGTGGCTGTCTTGTCAGGGATCCGCACGAGCATGGACATGAGCTGAGGGGTCACCGTAACCTGTGGACAACATCGCATAGGTCAGGCCCAGTACGGTGGTGGTTTGTGTGTCACAGACGTGGAGTGATCTCTGGCCTCGTTGCACACTCCACTCACACTAACGTATGTGACTAAACATGGAGAGATCTGGCTACAAGCCGCTCCATCATGGGGGAGATGCAACTGTGCAACATCCACATTGTGTGGCTCATAAGTGTCGTCACCATCAACATTTGTGTTCGAGCTCCAATTGCTCACATATTGGCATGCACACAATCAATTGTTCACTCTTTGTGGAGCACTTTACGTGTCGCTTACGGAGTTGGTCTTAGGATTGGTTGTATCCGGATTCATACCTGTGACCAGGTTTTGTTGGTTATGATGGATTGTTGCCTCTCAGCAAATGTTTTGGGTGGATTGGTTCAAGTCCAATAGTTGACGGGGGCCATGAGCGAGAGCGAGCTTGCTACTTGCTAGCTCTTGGTCTGGTTACCCGACACGCCACACTTCGTTCTTTCATGACTCGTGTGTCTTCACAAGCCATGTCAAAGACATCTACTTTTGGTTTTCACGCATCTCTCTTTGTACTCTGTTTGGTCCTCCCGACTTGTGTACATCGTGTTGGGAAAGAAGCCATCCGGCTCAGTTTCAGGTCCACAAGAGCAAGTTCCAGGAAAGTACCAGATGCTTGTTTCGATCGTTCCAGGAAAGTACCAGAGCAAGTACCAGTTCAAGGAAAGTCCCAGATGCTTGCTTCGATGACAGGAAAGTTTCATTTCTGACTTCACCGTTGGAAAGACGAGGTGGCAATTTGTCTACAATCTAAGTTTCAGGCCGATCCAACGGTTGGATTGAGAGATATGAGTTTCCAAAGTTTCCAGGGTCATTGACCGCCGATGTCTGGGTGACCATCGACGATGGCTCCATGCCTTAGCCTAAGAAAAGAAAAAGGCAAGAGGTCTAGGGTCAAGACCTGATGGGAGAAATATCCAAAAAGGGTCATAGATTCTTGGGTTGCCTTGTCAGAGTGTCCTGACTAGGAAAAAGGTACCTCTCCTTACTTTTTAGGTGAGGTGAGATCCTTGTCTGCTAGCCATGGACACATGGCGATTCTCCATGGGATTGTGGGTTACATGACCACTAGGAGTGTGCCATGAGAGAATTTTTTAGCTCTCTAGGACGTGTGTGAGTGGTCAGTCTGATTGCTGGGCTGATTGCCTCTCTTGTGTGAGATTATGGACTCTAGTGTGTGAGCCTTAGCCTCCATGGCTAAGTGGTGTGGCTTGTGAGAGGGCTGACTTGCCCAAGCTTTAGCTCTATATGTACTCGATCATTTTGAGTGACTTAACAACAATTCTTTAGCATAAGTGATGCCCTTTCAGTCCCACATGTTTGCTGCTCCAAGGCTCCCTCTCTCCTCCAGTTCCAACACTTGGTGTAAGAGCCAAGTTCTGCCACTTTCAGCCAGCACAGGTCGTCACATTGAGTGTGATGGGTTAGGGTGAATACTCGACCAAATTTGATAATCGACCAGTGGATCTTCAATTTCGGAAGACAAGCTTTCTAAACAGTCCAAGATCGCAAAGATCCAACGGTGGGATTGAGAGTTATGGTCAAAACGAGGTCGGCCAGCGCTACACTCTTCTCTTTGAGTAAGACTGTCGCCTTGTGATGACCATAACTCTCTCATTTCTTTGTCAAATTTAAAAAGTAGCACAAGCAAATTGAATTATTTTTCCTAATCTTTCTATTGGTGCAAAAATATTTGCATGATATTGGTACATTTGGGAGAAACGATGTTTACAAGCTGGCTTATGTGAGCTGGAGTAGGAGCAACACGATACCCTGTTTTCAAAAGGGCATATCTCTGAAAATCCCCTGTTGATGACCCCGTTTTATGGGTTGATNTGAGTAAGACTGTCGCCTTGTGATGACCATAACTCTCTCATTTCTTTGTCAAATTTAAAAAGTAGCACAAGCAAATTGAATTATTTTTCCTAATCTTTCTATTGGTGCAAAAATATTTGCATGATATTGGTACATTTGGGAGAAACGATGTTTACAAGCTGGCTTATGTGAGCTGGAGTAGGAGCAACACGATACCCTGTTTTCAAAAGGGCATATCTCTGAAAATCCCCTGTTGATGACCCCGTTTTATGGGTTGATCCGAAAGTTTTTGAGCTGAATTTTTCATTGGTGAGCTTGGTTTTTCAAAATTCCCAGTCTATTGGCCTCTACTGTCGGTTTTCTGACAGACAGATGTGTGGCAGAAGCAGCAGCAAAAGCAGGGGTATCGTCGCCACTTAAGGGCAACGTTGAGCATCACCAAAGCTCAAAATGGCAGCAGCAGACGTGGTAACAGCAGCCCAGCCCTTGGAGTGGCTGGAAGGGCATGCCAACTTTACATTTTGGAAGATCCGTATCCGCCTCCTTTTGGAGGAGAGCGGCTTATAGGAGGTGGTGAGCGGCGACGAGCGCGCTCTGCCTCCACAGGCAAAAGGCATCACAGTAGCGGAGTTGGTGGCAGTGAAGACGCTACAGAAAGGTGTAGCAGGTGCAAGTTCATCTACAACTGCAGCAATGACATATGAGGAGTAGAGGAAGGACAGGCAGGCCTACAGGCTGCTTGTCAATACCATCTCGAACGCGCATCTTCAGTACGTGAGTGACAAGGCTACTGCAAAAGAGGGGTGGGACACGTTGTGCAAGAAGTATGAGAGCAAGGATCCTGCATTCCTCATGCTTTTGGAGGAGAAAATGATGGCGTTGAAAATGCAGGGTGGCGAAGGGATGGAGGTATACTTAGACAGGGCAAAGGAGCTGGCAAAGCAGCTAAAAGCGGCCGGAAATCCTATGGAGGAGATGTGCTTCATCCTCCTCTTATTAAGGGGACTCCCAACGAGGTATGACACGGTGCGAGAGACGCTGGAGTGCCAGCCGACTCTTGACCTGGACTTCATCTGCACGCACTTGGTGCAGGTGGAACCGCGTCACAATGCAGCAAAGCGCAATGGCGGCAACAGCAGTGAAGCAACTTTTATGGCCATGGGCTCACGCAACCAGCAACAGCAGCAGTCTGGGCAGTAGAGATGCAAGAAGAAAGGCAAGTGCCAATTTTGCTAGAAAGAGGGGTAGTACAAGAAATAATGTTGCATGTGAAAGAGGGACCAGAAGGAGCAGCAGCAGCAGCAAGAGCAACAATCTCCACAGCACGAGCAGCAACAGTCACAGCAACGTCAGCAGCAACAGCAGGAAAACCAGACCGGCGTATGCCATTTTGGTAACATGAACGTGGCCAAGGAGGTGCGGGACTGCCTCTTCATGGCAAAGTCTGACATGTCGCAGAAGGAGAAGGCGGATTTGGAGTGGTACAAGGACTCAGGGTGTACCAAGAGTCTGACACGCCACAAGGAGTGGTTTACGCAACTGCTCTCCATCCCCCCCTGACCTATTGCTTTGGGTGATGATCGGGTGGTGTATGCTGAGCGGATTGGGATTGTGGAGATGTAGTTGGAGACCCCGCGTGGCATTGAAGTAGGAGTGTTCCATGGCGTGCTATATGTACCTCATGCTGCGTTCAACCTTCTCTCAGTGTCCTCTCTCACCAACACAGGACTGCGAGTCGTCTTTGACTACGACTATGGCTACATCCTCGACAAGGAAACGGGAGAGGAGTTGGCCAGGTCGGTGAAGGAAGGTGATATGTACCGCCTGTTGGGGACGACCAAGATCCTGCGAGAGCAGAGTCTCGCAGCAGTGGTGCAGGCTATAGCTGGCGAAATCTGGCATGCGCGCTGCGGCCACATTGGCATGCGCGCCTTGCAGCAACTTCAAACAAAGCAGATGGTGCGTGACTTGTCCACCATCTCTAACTTTGAGCAGCAATTGTGCATCGGCTGTTTGGAGGGGAAGCAGCATCGCGAGGCGTTCTCTCAAGCAGGGGAGCATGCGAAGGAGGTGCTGGAGCTGGTCCACACAGACTTGTGTGGCCCGATGCAAACCCAGAGCTTTGGAGGCTCTAGGTATTTTCTCACCTTCATTGATGATTTCAGCCGTTACACTGTTGTGTACTTCCTTTCCTCCAAGGACAAGTGCTTTGACAGGTTCAAGGAGTTCAAGGCAATGGTGGAGAACCAGAATGGTAAGAAGATCAAGGCACTGCGCAGCGACCGTGGCGGAGAGTACCTGAGCAAAGAATTCCAGGACTACCTCATAGTAGTAGGCATCAAGGCGTAGCACACCACACCATACTCGTTGCAGCAGAACGGCGTAGCAGAACACGCCAATTGCACCATCGTTGAGTCGGCGTTCTCCATGCTGCACGCGGCTCGGCTCACATATGACTTCTGGATCGGAGCAGTGAGCACTGCGTGTGCATCAAGAACCACAGTCCAACCAAGGCCCTGGAGCAGATGACGCCGTGTGAGACGTGGTTCGGCAAGAAGCCAAGCGTGGGTCATCTTTAGATGTTTGGCAGCTTGGCGCACATGCACGTGCCCAAGGAGAAGCGGCAGAAATGGGACGCGAAGAGTGCACAGGTGCTGATGATCGGCTATGACGTGGCAAGCAAGGCGTATCGTCTCTACGAGAGGGATACTGGCCACGTTATCATCTCTAAGGATGTTGTTTTCAACAAAAGTAACGTCATCGGCACCAACATTATCTGCAAAGAGGCAGCTGAACTAGCAGCTGACAAAGCACTGGGAGTAGACATTCTCCCTGACCCCGTCTCTCCTGACCCTTCCTCTGTTGCGACAATGGAAGAACCACTCTATTCTCCCATGTCTGATGTAGTAGATACAGCGACCTCATTGGCAGAAGCAGAGGAAGGAGATGCAGCATCACCAGCACCAGCACTTGTACCTGCAGCACTGTGCTAGCCGCCCGCTAATGCCCCGGTACCAGTGGCAGGTACCCTCTAAGGGTGCGCTACAAGCCTGGTGAGCGCGGGCATTTTTGGATGTTGCAAAAATCAGACCAGATGAATGTCACAGTTGCAGCAGATTCAACTGAGCCAACGTCCTACAAGGAGGCCATGGCTACACCAGATACAGCGGATTGGGTGCAAGCTGTGCAGTAGGAGATACAATCCCAGCTCGACAACGGTACGTGGGAGTTGACTGAGCGTCCACCAGGATGCAAGGTAATTAAGTGCAAGTGGGTGTTCAAGAAGAAAAGGGACGCTGATGCTAACATCAAAAAGTACAAGGCGAGGCTCATCGCCAAGGGCTACGCGCAGTAGGAAGGCATCGACTACACGGAAACCTTTGCTCCTATTGCACAGTTTGCCTCTGTGCGCACGCTCCTTTCTTATGCAGCAGCTGAGGACTTTGAGATTCACCACATGGATGTCAAGATGGCATTCTTGAACGGTGACTTCGAGGAGGAGATCTACATGGAGCAGCGAGATGGATTCGTCATGGATGGCCAAGAGCACCTGGTTTGCAAGCCGCAGAAGTCGCTGTATGGCCTCAAGCAAGCGTCGCGTGCTTGGAACAAGAAATTGGATGCGGCGCTGCAGTGCATGGGGTTTGAGCGCAGTGAGTGTGACTATAGCGTCTATCGCTGGCAGCATGGTCATGAGGTGCTCATCCTCATCATCGTCTATGTGGATGACATGCTCCTCCTTTCCAACAACATGGTTGCACTACAGGAGTTCAAGGAGGTAATGAAGGAGCGCTTCCAGATGTGTGATCTCGAGGAGGCATCATACTTCCTCGGAATCCAGATCGCGCGTGACCGCAAATCACGCTCTCTCTCACTGCAACACAACCACTGCATCAAGGATGTTTTGCAGCGGTTCGGCATGGCAGAGACCAAACCCATCGGCATGCTGCTGGAAACGCGACAGTACCTTGTGAGCTTTAATGGAGAAGCGCATGCAACTGAGCGGCAGAAGTTCCAGAGCACCGTCGATAGTCTCATCTACCTGATGGTGGTAACCAGGCCGGACCTCGCACAGGCTGTGAGCGCTGTAAGCTAGCACATGGCGAACCCTGGACCTGAGCACCAGAAGGCAGTGAAGCGGATCTTCCGCTACCTTGCTGGAACCATCAACATCGGCATCACCTACAACAGCAATGACAACAACATCATCGGCTACATTGACGCAGATTGGGCTTCAAACCTTGAGGACCGCAAGTCCATCTCTGGACATGTGTTCCTCATGAATGGTGGGGCCATGAGCTGGTGCAGCAAGCGGTAGGTGGTCGTGGCCACCTCAAGTACGGAAGCTGAGTACGTTTCTCTCAGTTTTAGAGCCAAGGAAGCAGTTTGGCTTCAGCGTCTCATGGCAGAGATGAGTGGGAGTGCAGCAGTTCCACTTCTTGTGAGCGTCGACAACGAGAGCGCAATCGCACTCGCCAAGAATCCTGAGCACCATGCACGCACCACGCACATTGACATTGCATATCATTTCATCAAGCACATGGTGCAGGATGGTGCTATCAAGCTGGAGTTTACTCCAACCAACAAGTAGGTCGCTGATTCTTGTACCAAGCAAGTGACCCGTGAGAAGCAGCAGTTCTACATGAAGGCATGTGGACTCAGCTCACTCTGACTGTGGCAAAGTGGTAGATTGTTGGGAAAGGAGCCATCTGGCTCAGTTTCAGGTCCACAGGATCAAGTTCCAGGAAGGTACCAAATGCATGCTCCGATCGTCAATCTGACTTCACCATTGGAAAGATCAGGTGGCAAATTGTTTAAGGTCCAAGTTTCAGGCCGATCCAACGGTCGTATTGAGAGATATGAGTTTTCGAAGTTTTCGAGGTCATCGACCGCCGGTGTCTGGGTGACCATCGATGATGGCTCCATGCCTTAGCCTGAGAAGAGAAAAAGGCAAGAGGTCTAGGGTCAAGACCTGCTGAGAGACATATCCGAAAAGGGTCATAGATTCTTGGGTTGCCTTGTCAGATTGTGCTGACTAGGAAAAGGGTACCTCTCCTTACTTTTTAGGTGAGGTGAGATCCTTGTGTGCTAGCCATGGACACATGGCGATTCTCTGTGGGATTGTGGGTTGTATGACCGCTAGGAGTGTGCTATGAGAGCATTTTCTAGCTCTCTAGGTCGTGTGTGAGTGGTCAGTCTGATTTCTAGGCTGATTCCCTCTCTTGTGTGAGATTATGGACTCTAGTGTGTGAGCCTTAGCCTCCATGGCTAAGTGGTGTGGCTTGTGAGAGGGCTGACTTGCCCAAGCTCTAGCTCTGTATGTACTCAATCATTTTGAGTAATTTAACAACCATTCTTGAGCACAAGTGATGCCCTTTCAGTCCCACATGTTTGCTGCTCCAAGGCTCCCTCTCTCCTCCAGTTCCAACACATCGGCGTGCAGATGACTAACGATGAGGCGCAACACTGCTGGAGTGTGGTATGGTGGAGCCAACGCATGCTGAGACCTACACGCATCTTGCTTAAGCCTCCTCCCTCCAACGCGCTCAGCTCCATCGGCAGACCTCCTCGACAGTCGTGCCGCTGGCAATCACTGTGGCTGTATATGCTGTCGGCACGCGTCCAACGCTGGGTCTGACTGCGCTGTTGCATCAGCAACACCATGTTCTGCTTAGGGTCCAAGTTTCATGTTGTTCGGGCACTGTTGGGACCGGGGACTAGCGTAGACGCTGCCTAGGTACAGGCGGTTATAGCTCATTGCCATTGTTTTTCTAGGTGATTCTAACCACAGGATTGCGTTTGCAGCATGCGTGATATGGTATGGTCCACTTTTGAGGCAAAATGGACAACGCCCGGGTTTTGGGCTGACTGGCAGGGCTCACCGAGAAAAGCTTGACTACTAGAATATAGGTCCTTTTTTTACTGGCTTATAACCTGAGTAACACGCTCTATTGAGCTGGGGTGGAGCTAGAACTTGGAGAGGTCATCCATTGTTGCTACTTTCTAATCAGTCATTTGCACTTTTTAGCTGTTTTCTGGTGCGAACTCTGGCGCACACGTTTATGAGTAACAAAACTAGAGCTCTCAAACTTATACTTTGGTGCAGCATGCTGAGGGGGCAGCCACAGCAACAAGCGTGGGTTCCCACATGCTGTATCAACAATGCTGGTGCCCCAACCTGATGTGTTAGCTTTTCAAGCTTGGTATTAGAGCCAGAGCGTAGCAGAAGAAACACAACATCGTCAAGTAAGTCCAGTCAACACTGGCGGTCCCCAGAATACGCCTCTAGAGGGGAACTGCTGCTGGATTTTCTTTGATAGCGTTGACCTATCGGGTGGCGTCTTCAAAACGCTCCTGACGCGGGGTAAAGGCTGATGAAGCTTTTTTCAGCAGCATTGATTCCATGGCGATGATAGTAGTGGTGGACTCGTGCCCGGAACGACCAACTGACGCTAGAGCGGCGCCAACGCAGTGGCAAAGACACCGCCAAGAAAGTGACTACACATCTGCTGTTGCTAGCGCAGCTGCAACAGCAGCAACACGCACCTAGCAGCACACATCTAGAAAGCAATAGCTGCTACAGCAAGCAACAACGTACAGCAGCAGCTACGGGCAGTAGTAGCAGCTGAAGCAAAGGCGAGAGCAGGAGCAGCAGAAACAAGAGCAATAGCGAGCAACAAGAATCAAGCAGCAAGGAGCAGGCACCAGCAACAACAGTAGTATAAGAAAGCAGGAAGCAGCAAGCTGTGAGTAGCAGCAACAACTGGCAGCAACAGCACCACCAACAATGAGCAGCAGAAGTCGGTAGTGTGCAGCGGCAGCCAGCAACGGGCAGCAGCAGTAGGTGCTGCGGGCAGCAATAGTGGCAGCCAGTAGCAGCAGTAGTAGCAGCGGCCCATGGTAGCAACAAGAGGAGCGGCCACGGCAACACAGTTGAAGCAGCAGGGAGCAGTGACCATGAAAGAAAAATAAAATAAAAGAAGAATAGCGAAACCTCTGCACTCACCATAGTCAAGGGCTTAGGGCAGCACCTCCACCCTCGTTGTGAATATTGCCACAACAGCACCTGTCGTAGCAACAACTGCATAGAGTAGCACTACTAGAGTAACGAGAACCACAACTTTTGCTACCATAAATGTAGTAATTGTAACAATAGCTGCAACACCCGTTACAACAGCAATAGTAGTAGTAGTGGTAGTAGTAGTATTAGTAGTAGTAGTAGTAGTAGTAGTAGTAGTAGTAGTAGTAGTAGTAGTAGTAGTAGTAGTAGTAGTAGTAGTAGTAGTAGTAGTAGTAGTAGTAGTAGTAGTAGTTGTAGTAGTAGTAGTAGTAGTAGTAGTAGTACCAGTAGCA
>SZWC01009130.1:39923-52699 GCA_023375785.1 Penium margaritaceum
CTCGTTGCGAATATTGCCGCAACAGCACCTGTCGTAGCAACAACTGCATAGAGTAGCACTACTAGAGTAACGAGAACCACAAGTTTTGCTACCATAAACGTAGTAATTGTAACAATAGCTGCAGTACCCGTTACAGCAGCATTAGTAGTAGTAGTGGTAGTAGTAGTAGTAGTAGTAGTAGTAGTAATAGTAGTAGTAGTAGTAGTTGTTGTAGCAGTAGTAGTAGTAGTAGTAGTAGTAGTAGTAGTAGTAGTAGTAGTAGTAGTAGTACCAGTAGCAGCAGCCATAGCAGCCATGTAGCCAAAGCAGCAACATCAGTGGGGATAGTAGCAGGAGCTATAGTGATGTCATTCACAAGTGCTCAAATCACCGCTAATGTCACTGCTGACGTTAGTGACAACAGCAACAGCAGAAGTAGTAGCAAATGTAGTAGCAGTAGCAACAATAGCAGTAGCAGCCAATGCAGCGGCCACTATAGCAGTAGTAGTAGTAGTAATAGTAGCAGAAGCAGTAGCAGCCGCATCAACAGCAGCAGCAACAGTAGTGGTAGTAGCAACAACTAAAGCAACCGTAGTAAAAGCAATAACAACACAAGAAGTAGTAGCAACGGTAGTAGCATAGCAGCTAATGCATCAGTAGCAACAACGGCCGCAACAGTAGCACGGAATTCACTCCTGACATCAGCCACCCTCGGCTAACGTCAGTACTGTTCTCACTATTGACGTCAGCGGCACTATTGACGTCACTTCTAATTTCCTACAGACGTCACTGCTGACGTAAAGAACAAGTTCAACGCAACAAAGAAAATAGAGGGAACTATGGCTAAAATTTAGGAGCAGTCATCCTCTACAGGAGGACCCAAAGGTCATCCCTTTCGAGAGCAAGTAAAATAGTTATAGCAGCAAGAACAACAATAGTAGCTACCGCCGCTGCACAAGCAGTAGCAGCATTTAGCAGTAGTAGCAGTAGCTGCTGCACCAAACACAACAGTAGCCATTGCAACAGTAGCATCAGCAATAGGAGTAGTAGCCACAATAGCTACAGCTATAGTAGCTATAACAGTAGCCGCTATAGCAGTAATTGCAGTACCATGAGCGGAAATAGTAACAATAGTAGTAGTAGACGTTATAGTAGTCACTACAATAGTAAGAGCAGCATCAACATCATCAGCAACAGTAGTAACAAGAGCAACAACAACAGCAGCCGGAGCAACACCAACACTCTGTAGGATCTGTCGGTGGCATTTCTGGCTGAACAGATCCGCTAGCCGCCAAACGTCAATAGCTTGCAACGCTGATGCAGTAGCTAGAGACATTAAAGTTGCCAACATAAATACAACAATAGCAGCCATTGTAGCAGCAGCGGTAGGTGCATCAGTAGTTGGCGCCCTTCCTTCCATCCGGGGATGCTAGTCCCGCCGTTTCCTCTGGTACACAACATTTGGCATAGCTGCATACCCAATGCCAGAGGTAGATTATGTCTTCAGTCCTAGGCCCCACTCTAGGTGCTAGCCGCTTGCCAAAGGATCTTGAAACTCTGCCCTTGCCACTCCAGGCTGGCGAGTAGTTCCGAAGCTGGGAGCTCAACTTCCGCATCTTTGCGTAGAGTGAGGGCCTGTGGCCATACTACGTTTGTCCTACGACTCCACTCAAGCCGACCTGGTGTATGATGCTGATTGCATTGTACGTGCCCTCATCCCCGTCGCCCCTCCGGCTTCACGTCTTTCTCTCACGCCCTTCCTTGGCGACTTCTCCATTGGCGGCCTCCCCGACCCCGCAGCGGCGTGGCACATCCTCACGTGCCCTCATTGCCTTACCAATGAGGCAGAGACCAGCCGCCTGCTTTGGGAGTTCAACTCCCTCCGTATGGGGGAGAGTGAGCGTGTCACATCCTACTAGTAGCGGGTGGAGGACATCCTTTGGCGCCACGGAAACGCTGTACCACCCCCTCTATCTGCGCTCCTCACCATCAAGCGCAACACAACCGATGCGTTTGCCAACATATTCTTCCATTACACTTAGGACGTTTTCGCCGCGATAGCTGCCTAGGACACCCTCATGCCCTGGGCATACGGGCTCCTTCTACACATCGAGGAGGCTCGTAAGGATTCCTGCATCCAATGCACAGAGGCCCTCGCCTCTCTTGCTGTCGCCTTCATAGTTGTTGTCGCCCCCGCAACAGCAGCGTCCTCTAGCACCTCATCATCCGACAAAAAGAAATATAGGGGCAAGAAGGGCAAGGGTCCAAGACAGCAGTCGAGCGAATCCACTGGCGGCAGCTTAGTCTGCCAGAACCGTGGCCGGCCAGGACACGGATAGTACATGTGTCCGTTCCTAACAGACAAGGCGCATGTTATCACCACCATGCATCGCCAGCGTGAGCGCCGCCTTGCCACCGCTCTTGTGACTGTAGTTGCTCTTGTTGTGTCCTTACCGCCAGCTCCCTTTGATCCTCCGACAGCTCAGCCGCAACATCATCCGCAGTCGTCGGCACCTGCTCTTCCATCATCGGCACCTCCCTCCTTCCCCGACTCTTGTGCCATCACACTGTAGTCGATCTACTCCGTCGGGCCCTCCACACAAAAGCGTCAGTTGGAGCAGTTCATCTCACTCCAGCTTGGACTCCCTTGCCCTCCTCTCCAGGGAAGTGCGAGGTGTTTCATCGCTGGTCATCCTGCCCTGCCATGCATGACAGAGTTTGAGCTGCGGTCATGCCATATACCTTTGTCTGTTCCAATCTTTGTCGTGCCCTCCCCACCTGCTCCTCTTTTTGATGGTGTCATATGGTTGGATGACTGACAGTCCCGGTTTGCACCCCCGTCCACTGCATCAGCCTCCCTTTCCCACTGCCATGTCACCGTTAGGGACCTGGCAACAGTGGTCCAGGATCTGGCCGAGACCTAGATCATCGACCCCGGGGCCACGCATCACATGACGACCTTGCGTGAGGCCTTCAGTGTCCTTGGCCCTGTTACCGATGCCTCTAGGATTCAGACAGATTCTGGTCGGGTTTTACCCGTTTGCAGCGTTGGTATTGTTCGTTTGCGGGGCCACCCATGGGATGTCTTCGTGACTAATGTCCTCTTTGTCCCTGATCTTGAGCTTAGCCTCCTGCCCTTCACGAGCCTTGACCGCATGGGCATGGACATACTACACTTGCATGGTGTTGGCACTGTGTTGTTGAGTCCGTCCGGTCGTGTCGTCGTGCATGCCACCTCTTGTGGCAACATGTGGCACGTGCCGCGCTTGTCCGCTTCTCCCTTTGTCCCCTCCCCATTGGCTGACACATGCCACATGTGGTTTACCAGCACACACTCTCTGTAGCACACACGTCTCCTACACTGCCGCCTTTCTCACGTCCACTCTGCCATTGTCGACAACATGCTTTGTATGCAGCCTGCCAAGGGCCTCGACCCAACCTCTCTTCCACTTCCCTGTACCATGGGGTGCATTGAGTGTGCTGAGAGGAAGATCCATCGGTCCACTTGCCCCCTGTCCTCCTCACATGTATCCGCCTTGCTGGACTTGGCCCACTCAAATGTCATGGGTCCCCACCTGACGGAGTCCGTCGGGGAGAACGGACGGTATGTCCTGACCCTCACCGACGACAAATCTCGCTTTCGCTTGGTCTTCTGTAATTGACTGAAGAGCGATGTCGCCTAAACCATTCAAGACTGGCTTGTCCATGCTGAGCGCTAGTACGGTCGCCCTCTCCGCCGCTTTTACTTTGATCGCGGTGGCAAGTTTATGGGGGAGACCACACTCTTCCTTGCCTTCCGTGGCATCCATTATGAGATGTCGGTGCCTTACATGCCAGCCGACAACGACGTCTCTAAGCGGTGGAACCGCACCATGACTGACGCTGCCTACACCATGCACGTCGAGTCTGATCTTTTCGATGACTTCTACTTCTAAGCCATGACCTACATGACTTGGGTCTGGAACCGGATTCCCCATGGACCTCTACCCTGTCAGTCCACACCGTACCAGTAACGGTGAGGCGAGCACGCCGACCTTCGACTGGCTCACGTATGGAGCTGCGTAATCATCGTGTAGCTGCCTATCCCACACCAAGGCAGCAAAATTGAGCCTCATGGCCGTCCCTGCACGTTCCCTCGCATCTCGTGTCAGTCAAAGACATGGCACTTTTGGGATCCATCCCGACACTTTTGAGGACCTATTTTCCCACGACCTCGTTCGGTCTGACTCGTCGATGTTCCTCCCGTCACGTGGAGGAGTGGTGGGTTCATCCTCTGTCCAGTTACGTCGGGACGTCACATCGTTAGTGCTCGCTAGCACCTCTACGCCAGACGCCCCGTCTATGTCCGCCAACCCCTCCGGGCCTGGTGTCCCATCAACGTCCGCTGGCACCTCTACGCTAGCTTCCCCATCCGTGTTTGCCAACCCCTCCGGGCCAGCTGCCTCATCTGCGTCTGCTGGTACCTTTGCATCAGCTGACCTGTCCGTGTCCACCAGCCCCTCCGGGCCAGGTGCCCCATATGCGTCCGCTGGCACCTCTCCGCCGGCTTCCCTGTCCGTGTCCACAAGCCCCTCTGGTCTAGGTTCCAATCTGTGTCCGTGGGCACCTCTGCGCTGGCCTCCCTATATGTGTCCACCAGCCGCTCCGGGCTAGCTACCCCATCTGTTTCTGCTGGCACCTCTGCGCCGACCGCCCTATCCGTGTTTGCCAACTCCTCTGGGCCAGCTACCCCATCTGCGTCTGCTGGCACCTCCAAGCTGGTTGCCCCGTCCTTCCCGGCACGCTACACACGTGGCCCGGGCGAGAGTCAATGACCCTGACCGTCAGCAAGGACACAGGCCACCGCCTCGCACCCTATCGCGCCACAACCCCCTGTCACCCCACGAGGTTCTCTGCCTCCCGACAGACCCACTCCCATAGTCGTGAGTGGGGACCCTGGCCTCGAAGCGCTTGGCTTGGCCATTTTGGTTGTCATCACTGACCTACATCTAGGGCCAGCCTTGGGCTATGCCATGCTCCATCAAGAGCATGAATATGCTGTCAGAGCCACACTCACACGCACACCACATGGGGCGCGAGACGCACACGCACTCACTGTCCAACGCACAAAATGCCTAGAGGATCCAGACACCCTACGTAAGGCACTGGCATCTCCCTAGGCCATACATTGGGAGGCTGCATGTGCTGAAGCGCTCACCGCCATTCGGCAACATCATGTCTACGACCTTGTCGACCTTCCCCTAGCCGAAAGGCCATTGGCGCTAACTGGGTCCTCCTACGCAAGTGGAAGCCGAACGGGTCCCTAGAAAAGCACCAAGCCCACCTTATGTCCAAGGGGTTTTCTTAGGCCACTCGGATTGACTATGAACGAATCTTCGTCCCGGTCGGTCGGCTCTCCACTAGCCAGGCGTTGTTCAGCTTGGTTGCCCAACATGGGTGGGAGCTGCATCAGATAGATGTGAGCAACACCTTTCTCCATGGCTCACTGGAAGGCGTGGAACTTTACATGACACAGCCACCAGGCTTTGACGATGGCTCCGGCAATGTCTACAAGCTGTGGAAGGCCATCTATGGCCAGAAGCAATCACTATGTTGCTGGTATCAGAATATCATTCGTACTCTTATGAGCGACAGCCTCCTTTGTAGCATTGCCAACTCCACACTGTTCATCAGTTTGCGAGGCCAGACCTTTGTCATTGTCTAGTCTATGTTGACGACTTGCTCATCTGGTCATCCGATGCAGCTACCATCCAACGGGTGAAGGACTTGCTCCATGTCGCATGCCAGATAAAGGACCTTGGGCCGGCTCGAGTCTTTCTAGGCACGGAGCTTGAGCATGATCTCTCCATGGATGTCCTCTACATCCATCAGGCCATGTACGTCTAGAATTTGTCACGGTGCTTTGCTGATGACATACCCCTTATGCCGAGAGCATCCTCACCCATGTCAACCGATTGGCAAGCGAAGCTGAAGAACTCTGATCCAACCATTGTGGGCAGCCACTAAACATCACCACGTATCTATGTGTCATCGGGTCTTTGATGATCCTGGCAACGACGACGAGTCCAGACATTACGTTCGCCATCAACCTATTAGTCCAGTTCTCTCAGGAACCACGTCACCTCCACTTTGAGGCCATGGTTGTCTTGGCGTATTGCGCTATGTCGTCTTGGCCCCACGGTGAGGCTTCATGTTCCGTTGACAGCTTTCCGTTGTTGTGGTAGGCTATACCAACAGTGATTGGACAGTCTGGACGATAAGAGCCAAACTACCTGGATTTTTCTTGTTGCCGGCATGGATGTGTCTTGACACAACAAGAAGCAAGATTGTATTGAACACAACACTACTGAGGTTGAGTATGTGGCACTTGGTTCTGGCGCATGTGAGAGTGTGTGGATGCATCGCGTGTTTTGCAAGTTGCGTAAGCTAGTCACGTCCATCATGTTGCATTGTGACAATGAGAGTGCCATGGCCATTGCTGACAATGATGTCATACATCACACTTGCACAAAGAAAATCAATGTCGAGTATCACTATGTGCGTTCATTGTTGCATGACGGCAACATCAGCATTGTGTGGATTGAGATGGCACAATAGTTGGCTGACTTCTTGACCAAGGCAGTGAAGCGTGACTCATTCAAGAAGGGTGTGAGTGCGATTGATGTGTGTCCGTGAGATCCTCTCTCTCTCTATCTCATCTATCTATCTATCTCTCTCTCTCTCTCTCTCTCTCTCTCTCTCTCTCNTTTGAGGAAAAACGGACGACGCCTGAGTCTTAGGCTGTTGGCTGTTTGGCAGGGCTCACCAAGAAAATCCTGCCTGCCGGAAGAGTGGTCATTTTCCTGATTGGCTCATAACCTGAGTAACAAGCTCTATAGAGTTGGGGGGGAGCTAGAACTTGGAGGGGTCTCCCATTGTTGCTCATTCTTACTTCCTAATCTGTCATTTCCCGTTTTCAACTATTGTTTGGCGCTTTTCTGAGTAACAACACGCGTTTCTGAGTAACAACACCAAAGCTCTCAGAATTCGACTCTGGTGCAGCACACTAAGGGGATAGCCTAAGCAACGAGTGTTGGTTCCCACACATTGTATCAACAATGCTGGTGCCCCAACCTGCTCCGTTAGGTTTTCAAGCTCCTACACTCTATGGATTGGACTTGTGTGTCTTTTGTAGCATTGTCCTCATCCCATTCCTCCCATTCTACATCTCATGTACACCTAAAGGTATCATAGCACGTGGGAAAAGCAATGAGAGGTCAAGAAGGCAGTGCTTCTTGGCTCGTGTACCTCTTCCTCCTCTTCCCCTACAACACCGTCCTCACCTCCTGGGTAAGGCTGCACACGAATCCTTGGATTTGTGAATCTGTTTCACGAATTCCGAATCCGGATCCGGATTCACGAATCTGGATCCAGGGTCGGGTCTCATTCGGGGATTCGGGAATCCACCAACGAATCCAGGAAGGAAAAGAGATTGAGGGAGGGAGAAAAATATCGATCTAGTCCTGCTCACGTCCGACTGTTGAGCGAAGATGCTTGTAAGTTCAACTTCCGAAGTTTCAAGACTTTGGAAGCTGACGGCCGTGACAACTACGGCAAATCGTGCATGTGCCAGGTCAACTGCCTGACACATGCACGAAACTGGCTTTCGCCAGTCCCTTGCACGTTTTTCTCAAGCGAGCAAGCGACGATTCATTTCGTGTCTGCAGCAGATTTGGCGGCCGTGCAATGACCTGAGTGACGTCCTTCTTACAAGCCAGGTCATCAAAGCCTGCCGTCGAGCAAATCAGGAGTCCGACCTCACTGGCAGGCTTGCCTTCACTAGCAATCGGGAAACTGCCACATCGCACATGCAAAAAACAGGAGGTGAACCAGATGTCATCCATTTTTTTTTCAAATAGCCATGTATTGTCTTGGCTACAGTCAAGACTAAGACCACAACTAAGGATTCGCCGAGATTCGTGAATCCACAAGGATTCGTGAATCTTGGATTCGGATTCGTGAATCCGGATCCAGCAGTGGATTCGGACTCTCGAATCCGAATCTTGCTTCAGATTCGCGAACCAGATTCGGTGTGCAGCCTTACTCTTGTGCCGTGAACAAGGCTGTTGTGATGTGAGTCGTCATGGTCTATTTTCATAGCATACTGT
The DNA here is from genome assembly GCA_023375785.1 of Penium margaritaceum. Taxonomy (NCBI): domain Eukaryota; kingdom Viridiplantae; phylum Streptophyta; class Zygnematophyceae; order Desmidiales; family Peniaceae; genus Penium; species Penium margaritaceum. The sequence goes on from SZWC01009130.1 coordinate 48,050, forward strand.
GACCACTTGGCCGTGTCCATGCTCGTGCAAATCCTTGATGCGGACGTAGTTGGTGCCAAAGCACCAAAAATTAATGGCTCCACCCACCAACAAGTGCGAGATAGCTGCCACATCATCCTGGGTGCTTGCCGGGGTGCTTTGTGGTTTTTACGTGGAGGTTAAAGTTTTCTTGGTGAACTTGCTCTCAAGCACGATTTGCAAATTTTGTATTGTCTATCCACCGATTGACGCCGGACTTGTGCGTGTGACCATTCGTAGTGTTCGGCTCAATGACTTGGCATCTTTAGGTACAGATGGTGTTGCATTTGGATACCTGTGCACAGAGTTTCGGCCAAAACAGTGGTTTTGGGCCGGCTTTAGGACAAACTGACACTATTGTGTGCGTCACACGCCGTGCGCCACGGCAACCATGTATGCTATGTGCTTGTCAGTTGTCATTTCTCTCTACATTCTTCAGCTGTTAGAGCACAAGAGACTTTGCGCGTCCTCCTATTTTGATCCTTTCTATTTCTTCCACCTGCTTCCTTGCTAGTGTGTTAGCTGACCAGGCAGTGTTGCCACTTTAGTAGCAGCAAGATTACAAATCTTCCTAGCAGTTTCTCATGGTATCAGAGCTGCGAGACTTCTCTCACTGAGCTGTGCCATAGAGACATAGCAACGGTAGCAGTAGTGAGCGTCAATCTAGCTGCCGTATCTCGTGACTCAACAGAGCCAACATTAACAGCAGCGGCGTCACCAGGAAATTGCCACTACCTTAGCTAGAGGAGCTGCAGTAGTGATGAGCTCCAACAGCCACACCGAGCGGTAGTAGCAACACTGGGTAGCAGCAAGAGTCATGTTTGGTTACTAACTTGTACACTAAGGAAGAGGGAGAAGTAGCTCAGAACACCAGCTCGTAGCGGCGGCTGCGAGCAGTGGCAGTGTACAACGACAGTAGCGGCTTGTAGTGGCGGCAACATTAGCAACCGCGAGCATCAACAGACATGCAGCAACAACAGCAAAAGCAAGAGCAATGTAGCAGAAGCATTACAGCTGCTATAGCGACACCGAAAATAGTGGCAGCAAGAGCAACTACTTGAACACATCAGCTGTGGCGACGGCCATAGTAGCAGCAGCCCTGCCACAACAACAATGGCGGGCTTGTGCAACATTGTTGCGTAGTAGTGCAACTGCGTAGAACGTACGCAACACTATGCAATAGCTTTACACGCTTGCGCAGCTGTGCAACCGTAAGCAAAGGATGAAGTGGTCATCCCCACCCATCACGCGGAGTCCGCATCACCAAAAAAACGTTGGCCGTGTCAAAGATGGTGACGTTATCAATGGTTGTGCTGATGCCAGTAATTTTGGGGTCAAAATATCATTTTTCTTGACGTTTCAACTCCTCAAAGAACGCTGTCAGTTTATTGTTCGGAGCATTTTTCATGTTCGACCCCATACTGAGCACTTCGATGGTGCAAGTGCGTGACAAAGGCAAAGGCCTCGGAGTCCCCTCCTCTTCCTCCTCTTCGGGCATCATGAGTTCACGGTCGCAGTCACTCGTGATTGATGAGCTTTGTGGGACGCGAGATGAGATATGCAGGCAGCAACATCGCCAGAGAGACGCGTTGCAAGAGATTACTGAGCTACAACGGGGTCAGTCGGGGCCTCGCATCAGCCACTAGGAGGATGTACTAGAGTTGCACCATCTGTTCAGTAGTCTTCATCGTACACTACGCTGCAGCCTTAGCACCCCTCATCACAGCTTGATACCTGGGATGAGGAGCAGATGAACAATGGTACATGCGAGGACAAGATTTGTGTCCTTGAGGAGAAACTTGGTGAGCTATATCTGGGGTTACAGCCTCTTACCCCGCCACCTTCTAGCTTTTAGGATCAGGCAGGTTCTTCAACAGTGTTCACTTTTGGTGGCATTTCTCTCACTAGCGGTCTCCCTATAGCTCTTCCACCATCTCCCAAGCCTGAGGTCATCCTTCCCACGGAGCGGTAACAGAAGGAATTTGAGACACCTCGACCCCATTACGATAGCGATGAGGGATTTGATTGCTGGGAGATCTTGCTTCGAGTGTGGGTCGATTCTGAGGGGGTCTAGCCTTACTACCATTGTCAGTACATGACCCGCAACACTCACCAGGTCCAGAAAGCAGCAAGAGCAATGTGCGGTCTTCTCTATGCCATGTCATGGGTGATTGTGGTTGACTTCCGGCCCCTTCTTGGTGAGACCGGGACCGGGACTGGAGTAGATCCACGCAAAGGCTGGGAGCTGGCCTTGACACTTCTTGCTACGGAGACCCATGCAACAAGGACAGCCCAACTACGTGAGTTTCACTCCCTCCGTTTGGGTCCCACAGAGCTTGCAGCTGACTACTCAAGGCACACAATGCACCTTTACACACGCCTTGCGATCGGTGGCGGGACACAGTTGTGGGCACTCGACACCATCATGATGGGGGCGCAATTGGACCACATGAAGCTCTTTACGGACTTCACCTATGTGGATCTCTCTGAGTTGTCGGAGTCACTCCAACTCCTTCCTTGGGTCCATCGCTACTTCCTCTAGGCCATATCAGCGCACGAGGCTGCTATCGCCCACTAGCAGAGTCCACTTGTTGTAGCAGTAATTGGGACCCCTCCTACGCCTCTGTCCAAGCTCACCAATCCCACCTTCACCGCTTCCTCCTCCTCCTCCTGTACCCAAAGGGGCCACACTCAAAGAATTGTAGTGACCGTACAAGGGATGAAAGGAAAGAAGCAATGCGGTGAGGGACATCAGCAATAGCTAGCGCGTAGTGGAAGTGGATGTTCTGTCCACTACTGTGATTGTGAAAGTGCTCACTGCTTCACGGAGTGTGAACAGTCCCTTGACTAGACTCCGATCAGGCGCAGCCTTCAGGTGGCGGACACGTAGGGGATTTCCTTGAGTGACACACGGCTGGGGCATGACGCGACCACAGTTATTGTAGACGTATCCGTTTCACCAGGCAACAGGGATGATATGGGCCCTCGGCATTGCGCGATCACGGAGCTTTGTTAGCTTCTAGCGCTTCGTACTCATGGAGATGTGAGTGTGTTGTTAAAGCCAACTGGTCTTGCGACAGCTTGTATTATTGTGTTTGTTGCCCATGTTGATGCTTGCGGTGGAGCTCAGTTGGCTTGCAACAAGGATGGACCTGACGATATTGACTGGCTTGACAAGTCACGAATCCGTGTTGTTTGTCGTTGTCCTGAGTCCTCTGCTAAGTGTCCTGTAGACGCAGAGTGTTACGTGGCATGTTTCTCAGTGTCGACAACTGGTTGTGAGCCAAGTGGCACGTGGATCATTATCTTTGGTGCCATCCATCACATGACCTGTACTCGTAGTGGCTTCGTTGTGCTGGGTCCTGTTGCGTCTGTATGGTCCATTCACATAAGGTTGGGTCAGTCGTTGCATGTGTAGGGAGTTAGGGTTGTGTGCTTTGATGGTCCTTCTGGCCCCTTGTACATTTGTGATGTGCTCTTTGTCCCTGCTCTTGAGCTCAGCCTGCTCTTTGTTGGTGCATGCACCAGGATGGGTCTCATTGTTGAGCACTCCGTAGACTCTGCCATATTGATTGCTCTCGACACACGTACCATCGTGCTTCATGCCTCTGTTGTTGATGACCTCTATCATGTGTCTCGTTGCATTCCCTCTGTTTCTTCTCCCCCTCCCTCTTCTACACGTGTGATTTTCATTGGTATTCTCTCCCCTGAGCATGAGCGCTCGTTGCATTGTCGCCTCTACCATGTGAGCTCGGACACATTGTCTAAGCTCATTTGATCTTAGCCAGCCCTTGGTCTTGACACGGCTTCCTTTGAGAAACCGCCCAAGACCAATTGTCTTTTTTACGCCCAAGGTAAGAAGCATCGTAGCTCTTATCCTGACTCCTCACGGGCACTGCGCCCTCTAGAGTTGGTCCACTCCGAACTTCTCGGTCGTCTCCCAATCAAGTCCCTCTTTTATCGGGGTCGATATGTTCTTGCCCTGACCGATGAATTTACCCGGATGCAGTTGGTCCATAGCCTCTGCCACAAGAGCAACGCTACGCTGGAGGTCTGCTTGTGGCTTGTGATGGCTCAATGTCAGTCTCGTCACACCCTACACACGTTCCACTCGGATCGTGGTGGCGAGTTCCTAGGCAAGATGGATGCCTACTTTGCTGAAACCTGTATCTTTCACCAAATTTCAATCCCTGCTACACCGCAGCAAAATGGTGTGACTGAGCGTTGGAACAGCACCATGGATGATGCGGTTCGCACTATATGGTCTAAGTGTGGTTTTCAGGAGTCGTTTTGTTTAAAGGATTCTCCTACATGATGTGGGTGTGGAACCGCTTGCCGCATGGTGTACTTTGAGACCATGTCACGCTGTTCGTGTTGTGGTTTGGCCATCGTGCTGATCTCCATCTCGCCTGCGTTTGGGGGTCCCTTTCTTGCGTCTGGTACACCGAGGACTACCAGGGCTCCAAGGTCTAACCTCGCGATTACATGTGTACCTTCCTCGGCATCTCCTCGTGGTCATAAGAGTGGTGCTTTTAAGACCCTACTTGCCATAGCATTGTAGAGTCTCAAGATGCTCTCTTCTTTGAGGCTCTCACCTACCGTGACTTTTTCAGCATTCTGTCGTTGGATGCC
>SZWC01009130.1:52745-79393 GCA_023375785.1 Penium margaritaceum
ATCTCCATCTCGCCTGCGTTTGGGGGTCCCTTTCTTGCGTCTGGTACACCGAGGACTACCAGGGCTCCAAGGTCTAACCTCGCGATTACATGTGTACCTTCCTCGGCATCTCCTCGTGGTCATAGGCGTGGTGCTTTTAAGACCCTACTCGCCATAGAATTGTAGAGTCTCAAGATGCTCTCTTCTTTGAGGCTCTCACCTACCGTGACTTTTTCAGCATTCTGTCGTTGGATGCCGACCACATTTCTACTTGTGTGGCCTCTCGCCAGATGGGGGAGTCTAGTCCTGCGGATGGGTCCGTCCGGGCCTCCTCACTTGCGGTCCAATCTCTGGCTGCTGATGATCCGGCCATTGTGGCTATGGGTCCAATAGCCTCATCAGTCCCCTCTGGCAGACCTGGTCTCGTGCCGGTGTCTGACCCCTCTAGCACACCTGATCCCGTGCTAGTGTCCGTCCCATCTAACACACCTGATCTCATGCGGGTGTCAAAACCCTCTGGGCCTGAGGGGTCAGATGTGCCAAAGGCTCTGGCACATCTGATCTCGTTCCAGTTTTGGTCCCCTCTAGCACACCGGATCCCGTACAAGCATCAGTTCCCTCTGACACACCTGATCCTCTGACAGTCTTAGTCCCCTCTGTCACACCCACTCTCGTGCATGCACCTATTTCACCTATGGCTATGACCAAACAAATGACTCTGCAACCTCAGGTGAGCACCTCTACATCGGGCTACTCTCGCGAGTCCGGTGGCCGTCTCCAACCACAGGCCTCTAGGGCTCAGCACATTGCTAACTCAGCACCTAGACGCCCGACTCGTACTGTTTAGAGTGGCGAGCTTGGCACGAAGGCCCTCCGCTTCAATGTCAAGGCAGACTACACTAAGGTGTATTCGGCATGACTTGTCGGCCGCATGTTGGTCTCCAGATATTTCTGAGTTGCTTGCGATGCCGCAACCAACCTTGTCGTGGTCAGATCGAGTCTGGAGGCATGTGCCTTAGCAATCCGGAGCTCTCCCTCAACGACGCCTTATCCGGGCACGTTGAAGGAAACACTCTTAGCTCAGGATGCAAACTTGTGGCATGATGTTTATGAGGATGAGCTGAGAGCCATCCGTGAGCATGGGGTTTACGAGCATGTGAACCTCCCGCCTAGGCGGAAGGCTATATAGGCCCAGTGGGTCTTTCGCAAGAAGGTGAAGCCTAATGGTACACTAGATTGCTACAAGACGCAGTTGAGGGCCAAGGGATTCTTGCAGGTTGAGGGTGTAGATTTCATTGAAACTTTCGCACCCGTTGGTTGCATGACCACCGCTCGCGTTCTGTTTGGGGTTGCTGCTGACCACGACTGCGAGTTGCACCAAATGGATGTGAACATCACATTCCACTATGGAACCTTGGAGGAGGAGATGAAAATGGTTCAGCCACCTGGATTCAAGGTTGGTGACAAGGTCTGGTGCTTACGCAAGGCCTTATACAGCCTGAAATAGTCACCTAGGTGATGGAACATGGAGATCACCAGCACACTGACACATGTCGGTTACCTACAGAGTGACGCAGACCCGTTCCTCATTCTCAGACAGACAGCTGAGAGCCTCACCGCCATCCTCGTCTACGTGGAGTACCTCCTTATGACGTCTCCTTCTGTAGATGTCATGAAAGAGGCCAAGGCAGTCCTTCAGGTTACCTCCAGGATGAAGGACATAAGTCCTACAGCTGTGTTTCTTGGGATGGAGATAGTGCGTGATTGTCATCATTGGAAACTCTTTTTGCATTAGGCACGTTACGCCCACAGTGTGGGGGAGCAGTTTGTTGGCCTCCTTGGTGCGGTTCCTATAGCATCCAGTGCCATCACACCTGGCGGGCAGGATGCTGTGAAGGTGGATGATCCAATAGAGCTGGGAGAGACAGTGGACGTAACCTTGTACTTGCGTCTGATTAGCTCTTTGATGTACTTGGCCACTACGACACGACCCAACATTGCGTTTTTATACTGTCCTTGGCCAAGAAGCCTTCATGCGGCTGTGCGATTGGTGCGGTACGTGGAGTCCACCCCGTACCTCAGACTCTGCTTTCAACAGCAATACTCGGTGGTAGTCGATGGCTACACATACAGTGACTAGGCGTGGAGTCCTGATGGGCGTAGTCAAACATGCTACATGTTCCTCATTGGTGGCACCGCTATGTCGTGGCATACTGGCAAGCAGGGTTGTATTGCACGTTGCTCATCAGAGGGTGAGTATGTTGCTCTGGGGGCTCAGGCTGCCGAGACGGGATGGATAAGGGTCGGTTTTTAGAGTTTTGTCAGTTGGTGCTTTGCATTGTTCTATGCTGTGAAAATTAGACTGCTCTTGCCATTACAGAGAACTTTGGTGTGTTTCATGCAAGCACAAAGCAAATTACTATTGATCATCCTTTTGTGCGTGAACTTGTGGAGCGACATGTGATCTCGATCATCTGGGTGGGCACGGACATGCAACGGGTTGACTTCTTGACCAAGGCACTTGCGCGCGGAAAGTTTATGATGGCCATTCATTGTATCGGGCGTTGCACCTTGCCTTAGAGTGGCTAAGAGTGGGGTGTGTGAGCATTGATTTTTTAGCATCTTGTTGCACACCTGTGTCAGTTTTGCATGTGCGTGGACATTGGTACCATCGAGTCATGGGGGAGTGTTGTGATGTGAGTCATCCCCGTCTCTTTGTATAGCTTACAATGACCACTTGTCCATATCCATACCTGTGCAGATTTTTGATGCGGATGTAGCTAGCCCCAGAGCACCGACGAGTGGTGGCTCCACCCACCAGCAGCTGCCAAACAACTACCATGACATTCCGGGTGCTTGTAAGGGTGCTTTNCATTGATTTTTTAGCATCTTGTTGCACACCTGTGTCAGTTTTGCATGTGCGTGGACATTGGTACCATCGAGTCATGGGGGAGTGTTGTGATGTGAGTCATCCCCGTCTCTTTGTATAGCTTACAATGACCACTTGTCCATATCCATACCTGTGCAGATTTTTGATGCGGATGTAGCTAGCCCCAGAGCACCGACGAGTGGTGGCTCCACCCACCAGCAGCTGCCAAACAACTACCATGACATTCCGGGTGCTTGTAAGGGTGCTTTGCGGTTTTTCTACAGACGTTAGATTTTTCTCAGTGGACTAGCTCTCGAGCCCAATTTGCATGTTTTCCATTGTCTGTCCACCGATTGACGTCGGGCTTGTGTTTGTGACCAGTCATAGCGTCTGGCTTGAGATTTTGCATCTTTAGGTTAAGACGATGTTGCATTTGGATACCTGTGCATAGAGTTATGGAAAAAACAATAGTTTTGGGCTGGTTTTAGGACAAACTCACACTATCGTGTGCCTCATCCGCCAAGCGCGGCGGCAACTATCTGTGTTGTGTGCTTGCTAGTTGTCATTTATCTTTGCGTTACTAAGCTATTGGAGCTCATCAGACTTTGCTCGTCTCCCTAGCCTGCCCTTTGCTGTTTCTTGCAACTGCTTGCTTGCTAATTGGACAATGTCACCACGTCAGCAGCAGCAAGGTTAGGAAGCTTCCTAGCAGTTTCTCAGGGGCAGGATCCTATTGTTGTTTGATCTGTGCACTACCTCACTGACTCATGTTGTAATCTCCCGACTGGTGTACATGAACAGAGCCCCGTCAGCATTAGCGTCCATCAAGTTGATGGACGCTCATACTGACGGGGCTTTGTTCATTGGAGTGGACGTGTCACTGTGAAGCAAAGCGTGTGGTTCTCCTCCTCCTTGTGCTTCTTGTACCGCACCCTTGTACGACCAGCTCCATCGGCAGCTACCCTTGGTTGTCACGTTATCAGTTTTTCATAGTTGGCTGTCAGGAGCAATGTTGCCGACGCCAGAGTTCAAGCAGCCGTAACTCCTCGTAGCCAGTTTTCTTGCTGATTCTGACTACATCACTACATTCACAACGTGGTTATTTTGGGCACAACGGACAATGCCCATTGTGCCCAAAATAACCACGTTGGAACCAGGAGATCACTAGGACCCTGACTCGTGCGGGATATGTACACAGGCAAGAGCATCCACAGCCTCCACACATCTCACACCTAATGGGCAGGACACCCTGAAGGTGGGGGATCCCACACAGCTGGGAGAAACAGTGCATGTGACCTTGTATCTCCATCTCATTGGATCTCTGATGTCCCTGGGCACTACCACATGTCCTGACATCGCATTTGCCGTCAACCCCTTTGCCCAGTTTTTACAGGCTCCAGGCGCCAGAGCCCTTCATGCGGCTGTGCGAGTGGTGCGGTAAGTGGTCTCCACATCGTGTCTCGGACTCTGCTTTCGTCGGCAGTGTTTGGTGGTCCTCGATGGCTACACTGATAGCGACTGGGCTTGGAGCCCAGATGGACGCGGTCGTACTGGTTATGTGTTTCTGCTCGGTGGTACCGCTGTGTCCTGGCGCAGTAGGAAGCAGGGTTGCATTGCACACAGCTGATTGGCGGCACGATATGTTACTCTGGGTGCAAGGGCTGCTGAGGCGGTATGGCTGCAGTGCCTATTCCTTGAGCTGGGTCAGTTAGTACCCGCGATTGTGCTTCGTAGCGACAACCAGAGTGCTCTTGCCATTGTGGAGAACTCTGGTGTCTTTCATGCTCGCACAAAGCACATTGCACTTGAGAATCACTTTGTGCGTGATTTGGTGGAGCGACAGGTGATCTCTGTCCTTTGGGTTGGCACAGATATGCAGCGTGCTGACTTCTTGACGAACGCACTGTCACGCGGAAAGTTCCTGGTGGCCATTCGTTCTGTCAGACTCTGTCCCTTGCCTGAGAGTGGTTGAGTGTGGGGTGGTGTCTTTGTCCGTGTCACATCTATCCTTGCACTTGTCGTGTTTGACTCAGTGCTGCACGTGTATGGACATGCGTACCATCGGGTCATGGGGGAGTGTTGTGATTTGTGACATTCTTGTTGACCTGTACAGTTTACTGTGACTACTCGGCCGTGTCCATACTCGTGCAGATCCCTAATGCGGACCCTGGTGGTACCGATGCATCATCTGGCGGCAGACAACCAGCTTGGAGCTGACCAACGACTGTTCCAGACCTCTGGACGCTACCAGGGACCTCTTGCAGTTTTTCTGCAGCACGCATGACTATGTCGGTGGACTGGTCGTGGGCCTGATTTGCATATCTTTACATTGTACATCCACCGTTTGATGCCGGATGCATGCATGTGACCAGTTGTAGCATCCGGTTTATGATTTTGCACGTCTAGGTTTAGAAGGTGTAGCGTTCTGACATGTGTGCGCAGAGTTACGGCCAAAATAGTGGTTTTGGGCCGGTTTTAGGACAGACCTTGCACTGCCGCGTACGACACCCGCCGTGCGCCGCGACAGGTACTTATGCCATGGACCTGTCATTTGTCATGTTTCTCTGCAAATGCTATTGAAGCATTCTGACACTCTGCCTTGTGTCTCCTAGCCAGACCCTTGCCGGTGCGTGCACGACTTGTGATTGTCGTCACCGTCTCACCAGGCACTGACGCCCAGTGAGTGGCTGTGTCGCTAGGAAGCTTCCACGCATCTTCTCAGTTACATGAGGAGGTAACAGACCTTGGGGGAAATGATTCTAAGACCAAGTCATGCAGGCAGGGATGGCAAATCATGGTATTGTGTACCGGCGGTACAACATACCGCATTGTTTTGACTAAAATGTGTAGTGTACCGTGTTATCAGTATTCTAGATGAAAAAACTATGGTACACCAAAAAAAAAAAAAAATTTGGGGGGCGTTTTTTGGCAGTAATCACGTTGTACTGTCAATACCACGGTGCTCTGAACATTTCTTTAATTTTTTACCACCGTCGTGAATTTCGAACGCCCAAATCTGCTTTCTGTTATCCACACCCTTTATTCGGCACAAATGCAAGGATTGCCACGCTGTTCTTGTCTTTCTGTGGTGATTTGGGCTTCGAAGCTCTTTGAGTAATGCGGTACGGTACCGTTGTACCGTACTGCATTACTGATGCGGTATCCCAGGGGCCTACTACCGATATTGTATTGGTACCATGACATTGAAAACCGTACCGCGATATGCTCCATACCGTGGTACAATAACGTTCGTTACTGCGTTGTCAGCACTAGCACTGCCATCCCTGCATGCAGGACATGGCCTCCAATTCAACTAGCGGAAGGATGCCAGACTCAACAAGAATGGTGTGCATGCCGCGCGCAAGTTTGCGGTTCAAAATTTTTGGCACTCCATTTTGTCGTGCTATGTATGGAGCAGAGAGCTCCAGGTACACTCCTTGAGATTAGAGGAAGCGGGTTGTCAAACTTGTGAAACCCCCACCATAATCGGAGCTCAGCTTACGTTGGCAAGCACACTTAGCCAAGACAAACCAGGACTCCATCATGGGCCCAACATTGCTTTTTTGGAAAAGGGTGAGTATCCGGCAAAAACGAGAGATATCATCCGTAAGACACAAGATGTACCAACCTACACCCCCTAGAAATCCATCGGGGAGTGGGCCCATGATGTCTATATGGACAAGGGCAAGGGGGTTCAACATGGAGGAATCAGATAAGGGAAAGGACAGGCACTGCAACTTTCCTTGTGTGCAATCAGGGAAGTGAGCAGTTTAAGGGGCAGGGAATTTGCCAGGGTCAGACCGAACAGTAGGCTGATGACGGAAGAGGCTATGGATCGCGACTGTATTCACATGACAGAGGCGGCAATGGTGTAAACGTGTGTGTGCACGGGAAAATGAGGGAGCAACATGCACATGCACTATTGTAGTGGCCAAGGGCGACGGTGCAAACAAGGGCACAAGATACAACTTTGCACAATGTAGACCATGAATAACAGTACGATAATACGACTACAGGGACAGAGCACCAACACCACAAGATGAGACAAATTCCATGGCCTGGTCATCCAAGGCAACGAAAGACAGCAAGCTGACCTCAAGCGCAGGGAAAAAGTGGACATTGGGAAAGAAGACGTCACCTAATCGACCAACAAAACACACAACACCAATGCCGTGAACTGGCAACATGTGGCCTGAACTAGTGCAGAAAAAGTGTATGTCACTAACGAGCCCCAACATGACAAAGGTGGCATGGGATGATGTCATGTTATAAGTGCCTCCAGAATCGATGATCTAGAAACCACTTGATACATGAGGAGCGGTCACATGACAGTGTACAACACTGCAAGCTAGGGAAAGGAAGGATGTAGTACGACCAAAAGTCAGAACAAAGAGACAGGGGAGGGTAAATGAATGCCAATGCTCAATCCATTCCACAAATGACACAGGCCTACCATTCCATGTGCCCCGAAGGGCTTCATCTGATGAGCAACGGTGTCTCTGGACTTCACAGTAAAACTCACACCAGAGGAGAAAGATAGAGGCTGAGGAAAGGAAGGGAATGAGGAGGCTAGAGCAGAACTGTCTGGACGATGCAGTGGTTTGGGAAAGGGCTGAGCTGTGTTGGATATGGGGTGCCAAAAAAAGTGACCAAAGTGGGTTGCTCGATAAAAATCCTCAGGTCACAAAAGTGAATAGAAGATGGTTTTTTGGTTCTGTAGCACTTTGCGGAACTCGATTCGGAGTCTGTTTGAGGGAGATACGGATTTTGAAGGTTTGGTGGCGATGGGTCCGGTTCAAGTGATGGCTCCTGCACTACCAGCACCAATGACGGCCACAATTATTGGCCAAGGAGGTTTGGAGCGGCCTTCAGGGTAGAAAGGTAGCAGGAGGACCTTCAAGGAGCTTCAAGGAAGGTACCCACCAAGATTATTGGTTGTGCGCATGGCAGGGATGGTAATTCTCTTGTGTGAGAGTGTGACTGCCGCTCATCCCGCTAGGCTAGGAGTGTGCTAGGAGGTGAACTTTGACAGAGTGGTTCTTCCAGCTCCATGTGCTAAATGAGGCATACTTAGGCTTGTTAGAAAGGTGTGCTAGTTTACTTTCTCACTCAAGAGTTGATTTAGACGTTAGCATTCTCTACAGACCTACATTCGCTTCCGTAATTTCTGTCTGTGCAACCTGCAACTCCCTCTCACAAACAGTTGGTCCTGCCTAGGCGGCTCTTAGTGAGCCTGATCACCTCCCTGAGGGCTGCCAAGTTTCCATCAAGCTGGTGCCGCAATGAAGGATTGAGCTGCGAGCTGGAGCCACGAAGGAGTGTATGAGGAAGCAGGTGGCCCATTGACTATGGGGTAGTATGGTGGCGGAAGCCCATACATGACCAATCGCCACACCCATTAAACTGTGTATCAAGAAGTGCATTAGGAAGTGAGCAAAAAAGTGAACATGGACTGTTTGATAAAGCTAATAAACATCACATAGAGCCCAGTGGAGTTCTTATAACATACAAGGAATATACATCTAGGATTTGCCGGCATACACTCATGTGGATGTTCCCTAAAACATTCGGGAGTATGTTCCCTCGACTTGGGAGCCACGCGGCACATGACTTGTCGCCGGGAGTGGTTGGTCGTCTACACCGTCATCGAGCCTCGTCGGGTGTACATGGGGGACAACCATGTGCAAATGGCGGTTGGGGAGGGTGAGATTGTGTTTTGTGCTTCCGTTGAGGGTAAGCACGTGGAACGTCGTGTGAAGGGGGTGCTCCATGTTCGGAGGCTGGCAGCTAACCTCCTCTTTGTCTCATCTCTCATCTCTGAAGGCATACAGGTTTGCTTTGAGAATGGTGGCTGCACCATCTCTGCCCATGCAGGTCGTGTGCTTGCAAAAGCAAACAAGGAGGACGGTCTTTACCGCCTCTACGTGGCGTCGAAGAAGGAAGCCGACTCAGCATTGGCGACGAGAGAGGGAAAACACGACATCGGCCTGTGGCACCGCTGGATCGGTCACCTCGGCTTTGGCGCCATCATCTCCATGCAGCAGATGGTCTGCGGCATGGAGCTCAAGGGGGTGAAGCAGCCAGGTGCATCCGCTTGTGAGAGCTGCATTGAAGGAAATCAAGCCCGTGCTCCTTTCACGATGGAAGGGAAGGGGGCGGCTGAGCTTCTCTCACTCGTTCACTCTGATTTTTGCTGTCCCATGCCATCACAGTCCTTGTCCGGCAAGTTGTACTTTGTCACGTTCATTGATGACAAGTCGAGGAAGACGTGGGTGTCCTTCTTGGCTGGAAAGGATGAGTGCTTTGATGCTTTCAAGGTGTGGATTGCTGCTGCACAGAATGAGAGTGGCAGGCAGTTGAAGGTGCTTCGCACCGATGGTGGAGGAGAGTACCTTTCCAACGACTTCCGCACATACCTCAAGCGTCGCGGGATCAAGCACGAGGTCACCCCACCTGGAACACCGCAGCTGAACAGTATGGCTGAACGTGCAAACCGCACACTCATGGAGCGTGTTCGTAGCATGCTCCAAGATGCGGAGCTCCCACCAACCTTCTAGGCGGAAGCGGTCAACACTGCCGTGTACCTGAAAAACTAGAGTCCCACGCGCGCCGTGCCGCTGATGACGCCGGAGGAGGCGTGGACGGGACGCAAGCAAACAGTGGTGCACCTGAAAGTCTTCGGGTGTGGCGCATTCGTGCACGTGTCTACCGGCAGCCGTAACAAGCTGGATGCAAAGTCAGTGAAGGCCGCCTTCCTCGGCTACGACACCATGGGATACCGCCTCTACAACCTAGCTGCTCGCAAGATCATCCACAGCCGTGACATCGTCTTTCAAGAGGACTTGAAGGGCTGGACTTGGAGCCCTATGTTGGCAGTTTCGCTTGCTCCCGCAATTGTACCAGAAGTGGGAGAAGTACTGATAGCAGAAGAGGGCGGTGCGGAAGATGGCGGTGACAACGGCAACGACAAACAGGTGGAGGGAGCTGAGAAGGAGAAGGAGCTGGCAGCGGAATCTGATGAGGACGAGCAGCAAAGCAACACAGAGCAGCTGCCACGACGGTCCGCACGCCTCAACAAAGGTACAAAGGACAGTGGGGAGCCACTGAGGCGATCCGAGCGCCTCGCAAACAAACAGATGCCGCTGGAGGAGCTGGTGAACTTGTGCACCGTTCTACCACCAACGGAGTCGTCCGATCTCGAGCTTCTCTTCCTCACAGTCACCGATGACCCAGCCACATTTTCTGAAGCCATGCACAGCGCTGAGGCGGCAGATTGGCATGGTGCAGCAGATGAGGAGTATGATGCGCTCATGAAGAACGGCACCTAGACTCTCGAGGAGGCTCTACGTGGCAGCCGGGTGATCGGATGCCAATGGATCTTCAGGTGCAAGCGTGGTGCGGATGGTAAGATTCTCAGGTACAATGCACAGCTGGTTGCAAAGGGGTATGCGCAGACGGAGGGTGTGGATTACAATGAGACATTTGCACCTGTCGCTAAGTTCCCATCCATCCGAGCGATCCTCACTCTTGCTGCTGCTATGGACTGGGAGGTGCACCAAATGGATGTGACGTGTGCATTTCTGAATGGTGACCTTGAGGAGGATTTGTACATGGAGCAGCCGGAGGGGTATGTCGTGGAAGGGACAGAAGGTTTGGTGTGCAAGCTTGTGAAGGCCCTCTACGGCCTGAAGCAAGCCCCGCGAGCATGGTACCACAAGATGGATGAGCAGCTAGCTGGCCTTGGCTTTGTGCGCAGTGAAGCAGACCATGCTGTCTATGGGCGCACACAAGAGGCAAACCAGATCATTATCTTGCTCTACGTTGATCATCTGCTCATTGCATTTGACTCCAAGTCTCTTTTGGACGATGTGAAGCAGTNCAAAGCACGGTTGGTTGCAAAGGGATATGGGCAGACTGATGGTGTGGATAACAATGAGACATTTGCACATGTCACAAAGAACCCATCCATCCGAGCGATCCTTGCTCTTGCTGCTGCTATGGACTGGGAGGTGCACCAAATGGATGTGACGTGTGCTTTTCTGAATGGTGATCTCAAGGAGGTGGCGTACATGAAGCAGCTGGAGGGGTATGTGGTGGAGGGAAAGGAGGATTTGGTGTGCAAGCTTATGAAGGCTCTTTATGGCCTAAAGCAAGCACCGCGAGGATGTCACCACAAGATTGATGAGCAGCTGGCTTGGCTTGGTTTTGTGCGCAGTGAAGCTGACCATGCAGTTTATGGGCGCGTGCAAGAGGCAAGCCAGGTCATCATCTTGCTCTATGTTGATGATTTGCTCATTGCATCTGACTCCAAGTCTCTTTGGACGATGTGAAGCAGTCCCTTGCTGCCTCGTCCGACGTGAAAGACATAGGAGAGCTCAGCTACTACCTTGGCCTTCGGGTCAAGCGCGACCGGTAGCAGCTGACTTTGGAGTTATCATAGAGCACGTACGTGAGCGACATCGTCAAGCACTTCAACATGGCAGGAGTGCGCAAGGCCGCAACACCACTGGACGTGGGAGAAAATCTGAGCATGACGCAGTCTCCCCGCGGCATGCATGAGAGCAGCCGCATGGAAGCGGTGCCGTATCAAGCAGCAGTTGGGAGCCTAATGCATGCAGCAGTCAGCATGCGCCTTAACATCAGCCAAGAAGTGGGATTGTTCAGCAAGTTTTGCGCGAATCCGGGCGTGCCGCATTGGGAGGCGGTCAAGCGCGTGATGCGCTACCTCAACAGTAGTAGCAGCCTTTGCCTCACCTTCAACGGCAACAACAGCCCCATCCTCATCGGCTACAGTGACGCAGATTGGGGAGGTGACCTGGACACTAGGAGGTCGACCAGTGGGTTCGTGTTTGTACTCGGGGGAGGTGCAATCAGTTGGAGGAGCAAGAAGCAAGAGTGCGTCGCCCTCTCCTCCACCAAAGCTGAGTACATTGCCTTGAGTGAAGCAGCAAAGGAAGCCGTGTGGCTGCGTGAGCTCCTGGCAAGCCTTGGACAGCAGCAAACCACAGCAACTACAATCTACTGTGACAACATGAGCGCCATTGTTCTGACCAAGAACGAAGAGTTTCACGCAAGCACCAAGCACATTGACTTGTGATATCACTTCATCTGCGAACTCGTGGCAAAGAAGGTGGTGCAGATCAAGTTCTGCCCTTCGAGCATGATGCTGGCAGACTTCCTGACCAAGCCGCTGGCAGCACACCGCTTTCAGCAGCTGAGGGGACAGTGTGGACTTGTGTGATTCTTATTTTCGCAAAGTGGGAGAATGTTGGATATGGGGTGCCAAAAAAAGCGACCAAAGTGGGTTGCTCGATAAAAATCATCAGGTCACAAAAGTGAATAGAGGATGTTTTGCTGTTTCTGTAGCACTTTACGGAACTCGATTCGGAGTCCGTTTGAGGGAGATATGGATTTTCAAGGTTTGGTGGCGATGGGTCCGGTTCAAGTGATGGCTCCTGCACTTCCAGCACCAATGACGGCCACAATTATTGGCCAAGGAGGTTTGGAGCGGCCTTCAGGGTAGAAAGGCGGCAGGAGGACCTTCAAGGAGCTTCAAGGAAGGTCCCCACCAAGATTATTGGTTGTGCACATGGCAGGGATGGTAATTCTCATGTGTGAGAGTGTGACTGCCGCTCATCCCGCTAGGCTAGGAGTGTGCTAGGAGGTGAACTTTGACAGAGTGGTTCTTCCAGCTCCATGTGCCAAATGAGGCGTACTTAGGCTTGTTAAAAATCTGTGCTAATGTACTTTCTCACTCAAGAGTCTATTCAGACATTCGCGTTCTCTGCAGACCTACATTCGCTTCCGTAATCTCTGTCTGTGCAACCTGCAACTCCCTCTCACAAACAGTTGGTCCTGCCTAGGCGGCTCTTAGTGAGCCTGATCACCTCCATGAGGACTGCCAAGTTTCCATCAAGCTGGTGCCGCAATGAAGGATGGAGCTGCGAGCTGGAGCCACGACGAAGGAGTGTATGAGGAAGCAGGTGGCCCATTGACTATGGGGTAGTATGGTGGCGGAAGCCCATACATGACCAATCGCCTCACCCATTAAACTGTGTATCAAGAAGTGCATTAGGAAGTGAACAAAAAAGTGAACATGGACTGTTTGATAAAGCTAATAAACACCACATAGAGCCCATTGGAGTTCTTATAACATACAAGGAGTATACATCTAGGATTTGCCGGCATACACTCATGTGGGTGTTCCCTAAAAAAGTTTATAATGCAGAAACACACTTTTTGATACACTAATCATCAAATGTATAAATCTTGGGTGATTAACCATAACTCCGGAAGCCAACGCCACCCCAAGTGGGGTACTGCCACCGGCGAAGCAGACGTTAGAATAGCCGAGGTCATGACGACGGTGGTCTCCAACCGCACAGGGTCAGACTTCCACATGCGAGGGTCTCGACCAGAAGAAGAAGGAAGAATAAACAAGACCTAAGGAACTAGTCTCCCTGTGGCACCGAGCCGAATCCCACATGCCCGGGTCTCAACCAAGGAGCAAAAGAGAGAGGAAAAAGAAAGTGAAAACGAATTGAAGGAGTGAAGAAATAGAATGGCCTGGCAGACCTCGCCTGTTGACAGCACATCCAGGTTCACCCACAATGGGTGCGCCAAGGAGGGGTTGGCAAACCCTTTTTTGTTTCTTTCTTTTGATTGGTTGCAAGTGAGCTTGATTCCATCAATGCACAAGCTCGTCCATGGACAAGCTTGTTGATTGATGGGTTTGTCGATTGAACAGCTCGTCCTTCTACGTGCTTGTCAGTCGGCAAGCCCGTCGACCGACGAGCACAAGGTACGGGAAGCTTTGAGGTAGCTAACCGCCTGCTATGCTGCTATCAGCTACGTCAGTTTTTGCGGTTGCTGCTGCTGCTGTGCTTGCGGACCTGCTGCTACTGCCTCTGTTTTTAGTGTTGCTGGGTTGATGCTCCTTCTGTTGCTACTCCCCGTAACTGTGGGCGCCAGCGTCACCAATGCTGCTACTGATGTAACATTTACACTGCATCAGTTGCTTTTACTGGTACTGCTGCTAGTGTTGCTATTGCCAAGGCTACGGGTGCTGCTCTTGTGATGACCAAAGATGCAACCGTTGCGGGTGCTGCTGCTTTTGTCGCAACGCTGCCAATGTTATTGCTGGTACAGTTGTTGCAATGGGTGCTATCTATGCTTCTGCAAGTTTCACCAGTTTGGCAAAGCCGAGCGGTCAAGCACGGGGAAGCTCTTGTGCTGCAGCAATCGTCGTGGCAACGCGCCCTTCTGAGGCCCATGTGCAGTGAAGCCACGCTGCCGTATGCATAGCGAGTGAGACTGGCTATGCAAGCTGCAGAGGGAGAGGCAGATCGGAGTACCAACGGCTGGGTCGCAATAGTGGGTCGCAACGAGCAATACCTTGTGATCATGCTGTCCAGGACCTTACAGAAGGATGCTAGTTGACGTGAGGGAGAATATAAAGGGGATGAGGAAGGAACGAGCGGGAGGGGGGAGGGGCAGGGCGAGGCTTTGGGCCGGGATGGACATGTCTAAGCTACACATCGTGCTTGAGAAGCTACAAGCATGGATGCCAGCTGTGTTTCAGTGCATTTTGAGCTGAGTGATGATTCTGTCTTTAATCCAAGACATAAGGTGTGGGTGAGATAAAACGTCAGTAGGAAACAATATACTGTGATTTGCTCCCAAGCGAGGGTGCATATGTGGGATGAGGGAAAATACGTCATCAAGAACACTCTGGATTGGTTCTGTAGTTGCGTTTGTGGCATCCAATTTGCTGAAACAAGCACAAGTCTAGAAGGGTAAGGCGTTGTTAAGATGATGCCATTATAGTGCAGGTATTACCCTAGACAAAGTTTGTAAGAGTGGGTTTTGCTGGTTGTTGCCGAGTGACCTAACCTGCAATAACTTGTGCCGTCTTTTAAGCTATGTTTAATGTATAAAGTCCTAGAGTTACTTTCATTAGTGCACACTGGAAGATGGATGAACCTGTTATTGATCTGGCGTCGTCTTTTGCCTACGAGTTGATGGGAGCTTTAACGACCACAGACTGGACAAGGCTCTGTTAGGTTAGCAACACCATCATAAGATGGACAGATTAACACGGGCCAGTTGTGGCCAGCCAAGGCTGCACAACTGATTGGCAAGGCATGTAGAGGTAGGAGATGATGCAAAGAAGGGAAGGCATAAGGCAGGCAATGCAGACACAACTAAAGACGATGTACATGGTGGCCGAAGACGAGGCAAGCATTGATATCTTTACAGTAGGAGCAAACGCATGTGACAACACTGACACATATGACGGGCAATGACATTGTCCCAACTGAAGGTGACATAGGCGACCTATGACACTTGAAAAGAGATGATGTATGTGACAACACACACGTGATGAGAGGTGACAATACGACGGGATACAGAGAGCAACCACTTCCAAAGAGTCCTCCACATACACCACCTCCCCCTAGATCAGAGGAGGGTGCAAACGACAGAATAGAATAAACAATGTCATGCGAGAAGGTGATCTCGAAGAAGCAAGCATTGCAAGACTCAACGACCTGACCATGCCGAGGGTCCCAAGAGTGCCTGGCTTTGGACAGAGGGAACACCAAAAAGAGGATAGAGACGACATCGAGGAAAAATCTTGCACTTGTGTTGGTCTCTAGGTAGCGAAACACTAGTAATACTGCCCTAGACACCAGCAGGGCAAAGGTTAACACGATGACCATACCAATGCTCTGAGGGGGTTATTGTTGTGATTTGTGACGTTCCTGTTGACCTGTACAGTTTACTGTGACCACTCAACCGTGTCCATACTCGTGCAGATCCCTAATGCGGACCCTAGTGGTACTGGTGCGTCATCTAGCGGCGGACTACCAGCTTGGAGCTGACCGGCGACCGTTCCAGAGCTCTGGACGCTACCCGGGACCTCTTGCAGTTTTTCTGCGCACGCAGGACTGTCGGTGGACTGGCCGTGGGCCTGATTTGCATGTTTTTGCATTGTGTGTCCACCGTTTGATGCCGGATGCATGCATGTGACCAGTCGTAGCGTTTGGTTTCTGATTTTGCACGTCTTGGTTTAGACGGCGATGCGTTCTGACATTTGTGCGCAGAGTTACGGCAAAAACAGTGGTTTTAGGCCGGTTTTAGGACAGACCTTGCACTGCCGCGTGCGACACCCGCCGTGCGCCGCGCCAGGTACTTATGCCATGGACCTGTCATTTGTCACCTCTCTCTGCAAATGCTATTGAAGCATTCTGACACTCTGCCTTGGGTCTCCTAGCCAGACCCTTGTCGGTGCGTGCATGACTTGTGACTGTCGTCACCGTCTGACCAAGCACTGACGCCCAGTTAGCGGCTGTGTCGCTAGGAAACTTCCACACATCTTCTCATGGTATCAGAGCGGTGAGACAGCTCTCATTGACGTGCGTAGCAGAGATGCAACAAAGCAGCAACAGTGAGAGCCATAGCTGTAGCAGATCCACAGGGACCTGTCGACGACAACCGACCGGTGTCAACGTCGCTCACCATCACCATGTGAGACTGTAATCGCCAGCCGCCTCTAGCAGCAGCAAAAGCAGTGCAACAGAGTAGCAGCACAGCAGCGGCAGCAGCAGCAGCGGCAGCAGCGCACGACGACAGCACCACATCAGCATCGTACGGCGGTAGCAGCATAGCAGTAGCACAGCAGCGGCGGCAGTAGTAGCAGCGCAGACAGCAGCACGAGCGGCGGCAGCAGCACAATAGCAGTGCAGCAGCAGCGGCAGCAGCAGCGACAGCAACAGTAGCGACAGCAGTAGCAGTGCAACAGCAGTAGCGGCAGAAGCGCGCGGCGCCTGCAGCAGCGTGCAGCAGTCGCAGCACGCAGCAGCAGCTGCACGCGGTTGCTGCCACAGCCGCACGCGTAGCGGCTAGGCGGCCACTCTGCACGCAGTCGCCCGGCTGCTGCTGCAGCTGACAACGCAGCAACAGCAGCAGCTGAGCGGAAGCTGCTGCGTAGCTTCCGTGAAGCTCCCATGCGGCTGTTGTGGAGCGGCCGCCAGCTCGCACAGCAGTCGCGAGGATTGATAACAACAAAAAAACAAGGGCGAGCTGATGTCAGCATCTTGACTTGCTGACGTCATCAGGTTTTGCTGACATCAGCAAATTTTTGCTGATTTCAGCACCTGCCTTGTTGATTTTTTTTGTCCGAGGGTCAAAAGTTGCCAGCGTTTCAACTCCTCGACAAACGCTCACGGTTTGCGATTCGACCATTTTGACATTTCGGCCCCTAATTAGCGGCACCATGGCTCCGTCCGACGAGAAGGGAAAAGGGGTGCTAGATCCCTCTTCTTCCTCCTCAGGGTTCATGAGCCCTCGTTTGCAGGCCATTGAGGACCTATGGAGCCAACAAGACGAGATGCATCGACTGCAGCAGGAGCAGACTGACGCCATCCGTACACTCACTAAGCTCCTTCGAGGTCATTCCAGGACTCCGCGATAGACTTCTGAGGGAGCGGCCTGGGTCGCACCCTCTACACAGCAGTCAGCTCCTACACCGAAGACAGGAGTTGGAGCCGACCAACCACCTTCTGAGCCTTGGGACAAGGATCCAGACATGCCAGGCATGGAGNTTTCGGCCCCTAATTAGCGGCACCATGGCTCCGTCCGACGAGAAGGGAAAAGGGGTGCTAGATCCCTCTTCTTCCTCCTCAGGGTTCATGAGCCCTCGTTTGCAGGCCATTGAGGACCTATGGAGCCAACAAGACGAGATGCATCGACTGCAGCAGGAGCAGACTGACGCCATCCGTACACTCACTAAGCTCCTTCGAGGTCATTCCAGGACTCCGCGATAGACTTCTGAGGGAGCGGCCTGGGTCGCACCCTCTACACAGCAGTCAGCTCCTACACCGAAGACAGGAGTTGGAGCCGACCAACCACCTTCTGAGCCTTGGGACAAGGATCCAGACATGCCAGGCATGGAGGGCGACTCCCCCGAGCGCGAGATTCGTATGCTTCATGAGCGAATCCGCCAGCTTCAGACGAGCTCTCGGCCCCCACACACATCCCGCTTTTCGGAGCCTCGATCGTCGCCTGACCTCCACCCCGGCGACTTCCCCCTTCTCGGCATCTTTCCCATCTCTCATCCTGCCCAGCCTATGGTTGTTCTCCATACGGAGGGTTAACCCAAGGACTTCGAGATGCCGCTCCTTCGGTATGCCAGCGAGGACGGCTCTGAATGCTGGGAGATCCTCTTTCAGGCCAGGGCCACTTCAGAGGGCGTGTGGCCCTACTACCATAGTCCATATTAGACTACGGACCGAGCTCAGGTGCAGCGGCTAGGGCGATGCGCAGACTCCTCTATGCCATGCCGCACGAGATTGTCGTTGACTTCCGCCCGTTCCTTGGCGAGGCGGGCACAGGCACCGGCGGTGATCAACGCAGGGGCTGGGACATAGCGTTGTCCTTTCTTGCTGCAGAGACGCAAGCCACCCGCGGTGCACACATCCGTACCTTTCACTCCCTTTGTCAGGGGCCTACCGAGCCCGCAACAGACTACTCGCGACGCGATCAACACACGCCTTGGGGCTTCAGGAGGGACACAGCTGTGGGTGTTCCGCACGATCATGCTCGTGGTTTGCCTTGAGCACACCGACATCTTCACGCGATACTGTGTTGCCGTGCTCGAGCCTCTCTCGGCCTCACTACAGCTTCTTTCTTGGGCGCAGAAGCTTTTCCTCCAGGTGACTTCAGTCAATGAGGCAGCCGTAGCTCATCAGGAGACTTCTAATGCTGCAATAGTCCTTGCATCACCACCGACGTCCCTTCTACAGACCCCTTCTCCATCCTCCTCCCCTTCCATCCCGATTACAATGACTCAGACACAGTGTGTCCTGGCAATAGCATAGGGGTAGAAGGGGCGACGAAAGCACGTCTCGGCCCAGCAGCAGCCGCACCAGTAGCTGTCATCGAGCAATAGCGGTGGACGCTCCGTTCACTGCTACAATTGTGGAGGCGCCCATCGCTACACTGAGTGCCAGCAGCCGCTTGACTCGGCACGGATTACTCACAGGCTCCAGGCTGCGCACGCACTCCAGTCTACATTGAGCAGCACATCCTCCGGACGCACGGCGACCACGACCGCAGCAGATCTCGCTTCTTCACCAGCTACCAGGGGCGACCCCGACCCACGTGACCGCACCATCGCCGAGCTCTGCCACCTTCTAGTGCTCCGCTTTCAAGGAGGTGCAAGTATGTTGTCACATCCGGGTTGTTCACAGACTGTCGGTCCATCTGTTCTGGTGATCCGAGATGACTCGTGTGGTGGGGCACATTTGGCATGTGATGACGATAGGCCTGATTGTACAGATTGGATTCATGGGTCTCACCATTTTGCCCTTTGTCGTTCCTCCCCACCTGCTGCCCAGCGTACGTCCGAGACCGAGTGTTCCATTGCCCGTTGTACAGTGACATCCTCTAGTGTTGATTCCGGCGGCACTTGGATCATCGATTCAGGTGCCACTCATCACATGATGTGTTGTCGTAGTGATTTCGTCGTTCTCGGCCCTGTTGTGTCTGTCCGTTCCATCCGCACAGGCTTTGGTCAGTCCTTGCCAGTCCAGAATGTTGGGGTCGTGCGTTTTGATGGTCCTTCTGGCCCCTTTTATCTCTCTGAGGTGCTGTTTGTGCCTGACCTTGAGCTCGGTTTGCTTTCTGTCAGGGTTTGCACACTGATGGGACTCTCTGTTGAGCACACTACCGAGTTCGCGACTGTGATTGCTATTGACACTCCGGCATTGTTCTCGGTGCCTTTGTTGTGGATGACCAGTATCATGTCTCCCGGACTTCTGCTCCTTGCTCTTCCCCCCGTTATAGTCGTGTTTTTGTCACTGGTGTTTTGTCTCTTGATCACCGGCGATTAATTCATCACCGTCTGTGTCATGTGGACTCCGAAACTATGTCGAAGCTCATTCGGACAGAGCCTGCTCTCAGTCTTGACGCGACTTCTAATGAGAAGCCACCCAAGACCGACTGCCTCTTCTGTGCCCAGGGTAAGATGTGTCGCATCACTTACCCTGACTCCCGCTCTCACGCCCTTTGCCCTCTCAAGTTAGTCCATTCGGACCTCCTTGGTCCTCTTCCTATCAAGTCTTTGTCCGATCGGGGTCGATACGTCCTGACCCTGACTGATGATATGACCCGGATGCTATGGGTCTACAACCTACACCAGAAGAGTGACACTGCTCTCGCGGTTTGTCTCTGGCTAGTGATGGCTGAGCGTTAATCCCGCCCACACGCTGCACACCTTTCGCTCGGATCGTGGTGGCATGTTTCTAGGCGAGATGGATAGCTTCTTCGCTGAGCACGAGATTTTTCACCAGGTCTGTGGTCCTCCTACTCCTCAGCAGAACGGTGTTTCTGAGCGTTGGAACCGCACCATGGAGGATGCGGTTCGCGCTATGCGGTCTGAGTGCAGTCTCCCGGAGTCCTTCGCTTTTGAGGTCTTTGCCTACATGACTTGGGTCTGGAACCGCCTCCCGCACGGTCCCCTTCCGGACCACGTTACACCGTGTGAGCTTTGGTTCGGTCACCGTGCTGACCTACGCCTCGCTCACTTCTGGGGATCCTTGGCTTCTATGTGGTACACCGAGGACCAGCAGGGGACCAAGGTCTCACCGCGTGGCCGCTTGTGTGCCTTCGTCGGTATCTCCCTACGGTGAAAGGTCTGACGCTTTTGGAACACTGCTCGTCGTTGCATTG
This sequence comes from Penium margaritaceum, assembly GCA_023375785.1. Classification (NCBI taxonomy): domain Eukaryota; kingdom Viridiplantae; phylum Streptophyta; class Zygnematophyceae; order Desmidiales; family Peniaceae; genus Penium; species Penium margaritaceum. Next base: position 73,324 of record SZWC01009130.1, read on the forward strand.
TTGAGTCTTGTGACGCGCTCTTCTTTGAGTCCGTCACCTACCATGATCTGACATCGATTACGTCATTGTCTGTCACACACGTTCCTTAGTATGAGGTTTCTCGCCGGACAGGGGAGTCTGCGCCTGCGAGCACCCCTCAACAGGCTGATGTGTCCGTTCGAGCTCCCTCCACTTCGCGGTCTCCGGCTCTTGATGACCCAGCAATCATCGCTGTCGGCCTTGAGACCTCGCCAGCACCGCCGGCTTCTACCCCCGTTCCCTCGCATCCCTCCGGTACCCATGATCCTACACCTGTGCGTACTCCTGTGACCATACCTGTGTCCGCCGGCACTCCTGCCTCAGTGCATAGCCCTGCCTCACCTGCTCCTACTGTCACCCCGAGTCACGTGTCTCCCACACCCGCATCTCCTCGCATGTCATCACCAGCTCTCTTGCCTTAGTCCTCCCCAGCTATGCTTGTGCCTGTTTTTTAGCGTGAGGTGCGCCCCTCAAGCCCAGGTTACTCCCGTGAGCCTGGAGGTCGTCTTTGACCGTTGGACTCCAGAGCTCAGCGAGTGCCTAGTCCTGCACCCAGGCGCTCCACTCGCAATATCGCGAGAGGCGATCCTGGCACAAAGGCCCAAGGCCTGAGTGTCCGCATTGAGCACACACAAGTACACCCAGCGTGTCCTGTAGGGCACGATCTTGTCACTCGCGAGTTTCACATCGCTTGTGATACATCACGTGATCTTGTCGTCGTCAGACCTAGCACCGAGGCGTGCACTCTTGCCATGCAGAGCTCACCCTCTTTGGCGCCTGACCTGGGCACACTGACGGAAGATCTCTCAACACAAGATACTGATGCTTGGCGTGCTGCATGCGAGGATGAGCTTCGTGCCGTCCGAGAGCACAGAGTTTATGAGCTAGTGGACCTTCCACCTGGGAGGAAGGCTATTCAGGTCAAGTGGGTCTTTCGCAAGAAAGTGAAGCCAGATGGCTCACTGAAACGCCACAAGGCACGCTTGGTTGTCAAGGGGTACTCTCAGATTGAGAGCATCGATTACACTGACACCTTTTCCCCTGTCGGCCGCATGACCCTAGCTCGAGCTCTGTTTGGTGTAGTGGCTCAGCATGACTGGGAACTACACCAGATGGATGTGAAAAATGAATTTCTCCATGGCTCTGTGGATGAGGAGATCTACGTGGCTCAGCCACAAGGCTTTGAGGACGGTGACAAGGTCTGGCACTTGCGCAAGTCCTTGTACGGCCTCAAGCAGTCTCCTCGGTGTTGGAACCAGGAGATCACTACGACCCTGACTCGTGCAGGATATTTACAAAGTAAGGCAGATCCCTCTCTCTTCATCCAACGGACGCGTGAGCGATGTAACGCCGTCCTGGTCTATGCCGATGACCTTCTTATCGCGTATCATTCACTGGAGGCCGTGAAGGAGGCCAAGGCTTTCCTCCACACTGCTTACAGGATGAAGGACCTTGGTCCTGCAGCAGTGTTCCTTGGCATGGAGATCGTGCGAGACCGCAAATGTCGTACTCTACTACCGCATCAGGCCCGATACGCATGAGTTGTGGGGGAGTGCTTCAGCGACCTCTTCGGCGCAGTGCCCACGGCCTCCACACCTCTCACACCTGACGGGCAGGATGCCTAGAAGGTGGAGGATCCCATACAACTGGGGGAGACAGTGGATGTGACCTTGTACCTCCGTCTCATTGGATCTCTGATATACCTGGCCACTACCACATGTCCTGACATCGCATTTGCCGTCAACCTCCTTGCCCAGTTTTTGCAGGCTCCACGCGCCTCAGCCCTTCATGCGGCTGTGCGAGTGGTGCGGTACGTGGTCTCCACACCGTACCTTCGACTCTACTTTCGCCGGCAGTATTCGGTGGTCCTTGATGGCTTCACTGACAGCAACTGGGCTTGGAGCCCAGATGGACGCAGTCGCACCGGTTACGTGATTCTGCTTGGTGGTACCGCTGTGTCCTGGCGCAGTGGGAAGCAGGGCTGCATTGCATGTAGCTCATTGGAGGCAGAGTATGTTGCTTTGGGTGTAGGGGCTGCTGAGGCGGTGTGGCTGCACTGCCTATTCCTGGAGCTGGGTCATTCAGTACCCGCGATTGTGCTTCGTTGCGACAACCAGAGTGCTCTTGCCATTACAGAGAACTCTGGTTTCTTTCATACTTGCATGAAGCACATTGCAGTTGAGCATCACTTTGTGCGTGATTCGGTTGAGCGACAGGTGACTCTGTCATTTGGATTGGCACTGACATGCAGCATGCTGACTTCTTGACGAAGGCACTGTCATGCGAAAAGTTCCTAGTGGCCATTGGTTGTGTCAGACTTCGCCCCTTGCCTGAGAGTGGTTGAGTGTGGGGTGGTGTCTGTGTTCATGTCACATCTATCGTTGCACTCGTTGTCGTGTTCGTCTTAGTGCTACACGTGTATGGACATGCGTACCATCGGGTCATGGGGGAGTGTTGTGATTTGTGACATTCCTGTTGGCATGTACAGTTCACTGTGACCACTCAGTCGTGTCCATACTCGTGCAGATCCCTGATGTGGACCTTGGTGGTATGGGTGCGTCATTTGGCGGCAGAATACCAGCTTGGAACTGACCGATGACCGTTCCAGAGCTCTGGACGCTACCCGAGACCTCATGCAGGTTTTCTATAGCACGCGGGACTACATCGGTGGACTGGCCGTGGGCCTGATTTGCATGTTTTTGCATTGTGTGTCCACTGTTTGATGCCGGATTCATGCATGTGACCAGTCACAGCGTCCTATTTGTGATTATGCACGTCTAGGTTCAGACGGCGTAGCGTTCTGACATGTGTGCGCAGAGTTACGGCCAAAACAGTGGTTTTGGGCCGGTTTTAGGACAGACCTTGCACTGCCGCGTGCGACACCTGCCATGCGCCGCGGCAGGTGTTTATGCCATGGACCTGTTATTTGTCATCTCTCTCTGCAAATGCTATTGAAGAATTTTGACACTCTGACTTGTGTCTCCTAGCCAGACGTTTGCCGGTGCGTGCACGACTTGTGACTATCGTCACCGTCAGACCAGGCACTGACGCCCAGTCAGCGGCTATGTCGCTAGGAAGCTTCCACACATCTTCTCAGTTACATGAGGAGGTAACACACCTTGGGGGAAATGGTTCTGAAACCACGTCATGCATGCAGGGATGGCAAACCGTGGTGTGGTGTACCGGCGGTACAACATACCGTGTTGTTTTGACTAAAATGTGTACCGTACCGTAGCATTGGTATTCTTGATGAAAAAACTGCGGTACACGAAAAAAAATGGGGGTCGTTTTTTGGCGGTAATCACGTTGTACTGTCAATACCACGGTGCTCTGAACATTTCTTTCATTTTTTACCTCCGTCGTGAAGTTCTAATACCCAGATCCGCTTTATCTGTCATCCACACTCTTTATTCGTCGCGTGCGCAAGGATCGCCACGCTGTTTTTGTCTTTCTGTGGTGATTTGGGCTTCGAAGATCTTTGAGTAACGCGGTACGGTACCATTGCACCGTACTGCATTACTGATGCGGTATCCCAGGGGGTTACTATCGATATCGTACCGGTACCGTGACATTGAAAACCGTACCGCGATATGCTCCATACCGTGGTACAATAACGCGTGTTACTGCGTTATCAGTACTACTGCTGCCATCCCTGCATGCAAGACATGGCCTCGAATTCAAATAGCGGAAGGATGCTTGACTCAACAAGAATGGTGTGAATGCCGCGAGCAAGTTTGCGGTTCAAAATTTTTGGCACTCCATTTTGCCTTGCTATGTATGGAGCAGAGAGCTCCAGGTGCACTCCTAGAGGAAGCGGGTTGTCGAACCTGTGAAACCCCCACCATAATCGGAGCTCAGCTTACCTTGGCAAGCACGCTTAGCCAAGACAAACCAGGACTCCATCATGGGCCCAACATTGTTTTTTTGGATAAAGGGTGAGTATCCGGCAAAAACGAGAGATATCATCCGTAAGACACAAGATGTACCAACCTACACCCCCTAGAAATCCATCGGGGAGTGGGCCCATGATGTCTATATGGACAAGGGCAAGGGGGTTCAACATGGAGGAATCAGATAATGGAAAGGACAGGCAATGCAACTTTCCTTGTGTGCAATCAAGGCAGTGAGCAGTTTAAGGGGCAGGGAATTTGCCAGGGCCAGACCCAACAGTAGGCTGATGACGGAAGAGGCTATGGATTGCAACTGTATTCACATGATAGAGGCGGCAATGGTGTAAACGTGTGTGTGCACGGGAAAATGAGGGAGCAACATGCACATGCACTATTGTAGTGGCCAAGGGCAACGGTGCAAACAAGGGCACAAGATATAGCTTTTCACAATGTAGACCATGAACAACAGGACGACAATACGACAACAGCGACAGAGCACCAACACCACGAGATGAGACAAATTCCATGGCCTGGTCATCCAAGGCAACAAAAGACAGCAAGCTGACCTCAAGCGCAGGGAAAAAGTGGACAATGGGAAAGAAGAAGTCACCTAATCGACCAACAAAACACACAACACCAACGCCGTGAACTGGCGACATGTGGCCTGAACTAGTGAAGACAAAGCGTACGTCACTAACGAGCCCCAACATGAGAAAGGTGGCATGGGATGATGTCATGTTATAAGTGCCTCCAGAATCGATGATCTAGAAACCACTTGATACATGAGGAGCGGTCACATGACAGTCCACAACACTGCAAGCTAGGGAAAGGAAGGATGTAGTACGACCAAAAGTCAGAACAAAGAGACAGGGAAGGGTAAATGAATGCCAATGCTCAATCCATTCCACAAATGACACAGGCCTACCATTCAATGTGCCCCGAAGGGCTTCATCTGATGAACAATGGNAATTGACAGTCAAACTCACACCAGAGGAGACAACTAGAGGCTGAGGAAAGGAAGGGAATGAGGAGGCTGGAGCAGAACTGTCTGGACGATGCAGTGGTTTGGGAAAGGGCTGAGCTGGTGCCGCAATGAAGGATGGAGCTGGAGCTGGAGCCACGACGAAGGAGTGTATGAGGAAGCAGGTGGCCCATTGCCTATGGGGTAGTATGGTGGAGGAAGCCCATACATGACCAATCGCCTCACCCATTAAACTGTGTATCAAGAAGTGCATTAGGAAGTGAACAAAAAATTGAACATGGAATGTTTGCTAAAGCTAATAAGTACCACATAGAGCCCGTTGGAGTTCTTATAACATACAAGGAATATACATCTAGGATTTGCCGGCATACACTCATGTGGATGTTCCCTAAAAAAGTTTATAATGCAGAAACACACTTTTTGATACACTAATCATCAAATGTATCAATCTTGGGTGATTAACCATAACTCCGGAAGCCAACGCCACCCCAAGTGGGGTACTGCCACCGGCGAAGCAGACGTTAGAATAGCCGAGGTCATGACGACGGTGGTCTCCAACCGCACAGGGTCAGACTTCCACATGCGAGGGTCTCGACCAGAAGAAGAAGGAAGAATAAACAAGACCTAAGGAACTAGTCTCCCTGTGGCACCGAGCCGAATCCCACATGCCCGGGTCTCAACCAAGGAGCAAAAGAGAGAGGAAAAAGAAAGTGAAAACGAATTAAAGGAGTGAAGAAATAGAATGGCCTGGCAGACCTCGCCTGTTGACAGCACATCCAGGTTCACCCACGATGGGTGCGCCAAGGAGGGGTTGGCAAACCCTTTTTTGTTTCTTTCTTTTGATTGGATGCAAGTGAGCTTGATTCCATCAATGCACAAGCTCGTCCATGGACAAGCTTGTTGATTGATGGGTTTGTCGATTGAACAGCTCGTCCTTCTACGTGCTTGTCAGTCGGCAAGCCCGTCGACCGACGAGCACAAGGTACGGGAAGCTTTGAGGTAGCTAACCGCCTGCTATGCTGCTATCAGCTACGTCAGTTTTTGCGGTTGCTGCTGCTGCTGTGCTTGCGGACCTGCTGCTACTGCCTCTGTTTTTAGTGTTGCTGGGTTGATGCTCCTTCTGTTGCTACTCCCCGTAACTGTGGGCGCCAGCGTCACCAATGCTGCTACTGATGTAACA
>SZWC01009130.1:79595-96344 GCA_023375785.1 Penium margaritaceum
TGCTGCTATTGCCAAGGCTACGGGTGCTGCTCTTGTGATGACCAAAGATGCAACCGTTGCGGGTGCTGCTGCTTTTGTCGCAACGCTGCCAATGTTATTGCTGGTACAGTTGTTGCACTGTAGTAGCTGCTGCTATTGTTGGTTCCGCTGATGTTCTTGTTGCTGCTCTTGTTGCTTCTATTGCCAAGGCTGCGGGTACTGCGGATGTGGTGGCCTAAGACACCACCGTTGCAATTGCTACTACTTCTACCACATGTGGCTGCCAACGGAGCCACTGCTATTGTTGTGGCCACTATAGCAACTGTGGCTAGCTTGACTTCTGCTATTGGTGTTGTGGCGGCCTAAGGCACTGGCACTCATGTGTCTCATCACCGCCAAGATGGCTGTTGTGACGAAGGGAACTGTCAAAAACGTTTGGCATCATTCCGCGGCCGGCTCTGCCGGAGGACTATGTGTCATGAGCCCTCGGCTCAGGGCCTCTTGTTGCCAGGACCTGTACTCCCAACCGATCCCAGCCTAGCCCAACCCAGATACCTCCGGTGCCACATTTACGCATTGTATTGTGGGAGGAAGAGGTCTTGTCTCTCTAATTGCTCTGATATCATGAGAGAATAGAGGAACCCCATGAGTATCGTTATGTGTGAGACGGAATGCTGTATAGAGCATAGCGTGATAGATGGAACTCTGAAAGGCGGAGAGAAGGCAAAGATATGCTCTCAAACGCACAAGAACAGTGAGGAAACAATAGAAAGGTGTATGTATCTAGTCTCGCCCACGTGTGCACACCCAAGCATACGTGTCCAACTAACCGGTCAGAAAATAGGTTAACCGGGTTACAAGTTCTAAAACATCAGCAAGATGGAACCCGACATGCGTATGGGCTGCTTGGTTGTCCAGATAACAAACAAAAAGAAGTGTCAGGTACAAAAACAAAAACTCTATGCAACAACAACATCATCATGTAAGGATAGTACCACTGACAAAATGGACCCCGGGAGGTGGTCACCAAGAAAACCTTGGAGAGCCAGTCATGGTGCGCCGGCTGGTACTGATGCTGTCAAAGGAGCCTTCGAGTGTCCCGGCATACCGACAAGCTGTGACGTCACCACTACTCAAAGACTGAAAAATTGGACTTGTCACCATGGCTCGCCAGTATGATGGGATTTCTCATGGCTGCTTTGAGAGCATCAGTACCAACTGGCGCACCTTCATGTACTTTTTAGAGGTTTCTCAGTGACTACCTCCCAAGGTTCATTTTCCTAGTGGCGTTGTCCTTTTTCGCTCATGATTACGTTGTGTATACTTTCTCTTTTTGCATCTAGTGCTTCTTTCTCTTTGTCATTTGGACAACGGAGGAGCCTCTACGCCTGTCCGGATCTTGCCAGCCGTTGTTTTGGAGCTTGTAGATAGGTCAGTCTATCTTTGTCGGTTTGTTGGACGTGGGTGCTTTGTTGCATGCATGTGCGTGAGAATATACATACACACTTTTTGTTTCTCTTGTTTGTGAAAGCTATATTTCAAAGCATATCTTTGCCATATGTCCACCTTTCAGAGCACTGTTTGCCATCCTATGTTCAGTATAGCCTGTCTCACACACATCACATTGCTTGGGGTTTTTCAAATCCCTCATGGTATGAGAGCAGTAGAGAAACTTGACCTCTTCCTCCCACCATGTAACATGCAGCAACTGTACTGGAACCATCGGGGCTGAGCCACGCTATGCCGGGTGGGGCGTACAGGTCATGGCAACGTGGTGACCTTGAGCTAAGGGCTCACATCACATAGTCCTCCGAAAAATCCGGAGGCAGAATACTGTCAATTTTTTTTGGGTAGTTTCCCTCGTCACGGCTGCCTTCTTTGCAGCAACGTGAAGCAGTGCTGGTGGCTTTGTAGGCCACCTCCGCAACATCAGTAGCTGCTGCCACCGTCGCAGCTTAGCTGGCTTCCTTCATTGCAGAAGGTGTTGCTACCCTGAGCTGCACCAACGGCAACAGCAACAGTAGCAGTGGGAGAAGCAACAGCAACAAAGCCAACCCCATAGCTTCATTGCATCATTTTGCAGTGACCACAACAGCAGCAGCATTAACCATGATAGCCGCATTAGCCGTAGCAGGTGTAGCAGTAACAACAGCAGCAGCCACCCTGGCGGCATTAGCTATAGCAGCAGCTACAGCAACAGTTGCAACGTCCGCAACAGCTACGACTATTAGTAGCAGCTGTAGCAACAGCACACGAGCAGCAGCCATAGCACAGTAGCAGTAGCGGCAGTGGTAGCAACAACAAGAGAAGCGATGGAACTGCTGTCTCGAGGACCACCAGAGGAGCTATGAAGCCATGCGGGCATGGTCGTGGGCACGGCCACTGTGCTTGCCACTGTTGCCCGAGGTCCTTAGCCTATGAAAGCTGCTTTGCAGCTTCTCGCCCTCCTGAGCCTGCCTGTTGATGGGATTGGGTAATGATCTCAGTAACAAATGGGTTGGGCGCTGAATTCCCCCCTCCCCACACTCCTCTTTTTCTTGATAGCGAGGGTTGCGCACACCCTCATGGCCCAAAAAACCGGGTGGGAGAGAGGAGGTGAGCCTTGTCACCCCTCTCAACCCCAGGTGAACTTGGGTTTCCCACTGACCGCCAATCTCTTGTTGGTGGTTTAACCTTTTAGCTATCTCCCTTTGGTTCTTCTTTGCCCTTTCTTCCTTCTTCTTTTTCTCTCATCCTTTCCTGCACTTTGTCGAGACCCAGGTATTTGCAGACTTATCTCGTTGCCTCAGGGGACGGTGTATTGTTTTTCACCCTCCACCCTCTTTGATCGGGACCCTCAGATGTGGGAGTTTAACAACATGCAGTGTGAGACCACCACCGTCATGTCATTGCTGGTTCCGCCTACCAGTTGGCCTTCAGTGCCAGCCCCTTCAGCAGTGGATATACCCAACATGAGGTGGCACTGGCTTTTGCCGCCGTACTACATTACCACTTATGGGCTGCCTTCTCCATCCTTTACACCTCCATCGTGTCTCCAGCTAGCAACTCCATCTTTATCTCCGCTGCCTGCCCAGTATTTTCAAGAGTGGCCGCATGGGCCGGACACATTTGCTCCAGCCTCCAGATTCCCTTTTGATCCTTAGCCTTTGTTTTTCCCCTCCAGTGTGAGTTTTGCTGTCTTGCCCGGGGGTCACCGTTGTTTGTTGGATGGAGTTCTTTGGGGCATGTCAAGTGGGGTTCCACGTGTCAAGTGAACTGAACATTGGCAATTTCTCAAGCTGCTGCATCTCCTTGTTTTGACTTCTGGTCGTGACGAGTGCTATTCTGGACTTGTTTTCATGTCACATAGTGTCATACAACGGCCCCTTCTAGTTTGTTGAGTGGATTCTGGATCATCAAATCTGGAGCCAGTTATAACGTGACATCATCTTGTGCTGTGTTTGTCATGTTAGGGCCTGTCGATGATGTACTCTTTGTCCGCACTGGCTCTAGCCAGATGTTACCAGTTCAGGGCGTCGTTGTTGTGTGTCTTGTTGGTCCATGTGGTCTGCTTTGTGACAAGTTGTATCATGTACCATTCATTGCACCGTTGCTTGCCGCCGCTCCCCCTGCACATGTGCATGTTGCTCCCCCGCTTTTTCCTGCATACACACAATTGTATCAGCTTCACGTGTGTCACGGTCATGCAGCCGCTATCCACAGCCTCTTCCATCATGGACCTGCTGTTGTTCTTGACCCTTGCACATTCCCTGCAATCTATGTTTCTGACTGCCTTGATTGCGCACATGGCAAGCTTCATTGCCCATCTTTCCTATCATGTGACTCTTGGATGCTGAATCCCCTTGCCCTTGTCCATGCTCACTTCATGGGCAATGTCCATGATAGAATTTTGGAGGATTTCCAATGGTATGTCTTGTGTCTTATTGATGAATTCTCCTGCTTTCATTGGATCTTTGACCTCTGCCATAGAAGCGGTTTGGGCCTATGATAAATTCTTGGCTTCTCTAAGCTCAGTGTGCTTCCTAGTGTAAGCTGTTATTGTTTCACTCTGGTAGTGCTGGGGAGTTCATGGGCTGTACAACTCGCTTCCTTTAACCTACAAGGGTGCATATGGAGCTCTTTAATCCACATACACCAAAGCAGAATGGAGTGTCTGAATGTTGGAAGTGCACTCTCACTAACGGTGTTTGCGTCCTTCTTATTGAGTCTTGCCTCCCTCCATTGTTAGCCTTTTAAGCCATGTCCTACATGGTGTGGTTTTGGAAGTGTATTCACGATGTTCTACTCCCTTGTTACGTCGTGCCGTTTTAACAATGGTATGGTCATTGTGTTCACCTTTTCCTTGCTCTTTTCTAGGGTGGCACTCCATTTATTTGGCTACCTACGGATCAACACAATGGCAAGATATCTCCTTGGGGTCATCTCTTTCCTTTCATTCGTGTCTCCTCTCAGTTGAGGACACTTATGGTACCCCAAGCGTAGTCATGTTCTTGAGCGTTGTGATGCTCTCTTCTTTGAGAGTGCTTTGTCTAGCAACTTTGCCCGTTTTTTCCTATTTCTTGCACTCTTCTCTCATCTACGGGGAGGTATTGTCTCAAGAGTGCCCTTTGACAGAAGCTGCACTCCATATCNGTTATTTCTTGTTGCATCTTTGTCATTGCCAATGTCATCTCTTGTCTCCTTTGCACTGTTGCCTACACAATCTTTATCACGCTTGCATTGTTGCTTGCATCATCTTGTGTCCCACCCATACCCTCGCCTACATCACCTCTTGCCGCATTTGCATCGTCTCCTGTTGCATCGTCGCTTGTGTCACGGGTTGTGGTCAGGAGCAGGTCCAATCACACCATCACAGCTCCCTATCTTTTTGGTTTTCATTCGTTTGCCAGGCTGTTGATTGAGATCCTTGCATTATGCACCTCACTATGCCCCGCTTGCCAGTTGTGCACCATCAGGTGAGTCCTCTGAACTCATGCGGTCGGCTCGTCAAGTTCATTGTGGTGTCGTTGACCCAACAGAGTATGCTCCTACCTTTGGTCTTGAGGATCTTGGCCAGGCAGAGGTTATGGTGTAGCTAAACACCACGCTTGGATATTCTCTCATCGTTGATCAGGGCCACTGAGCAATTGGGACAGCTTGGTCCACTTAGCCTCTACCATATCCCTTAGTTTCCAGCACACTCATTGCGAGTGGCAGCACAACACGTGTGCCTAAACCAAACACAGAGCAACAAGCATGCTCTATTGAAAATGCAACACTTTGGAAGTAGGATATGTGAAAGAAACTTGCTGTAATTGAGGAGCATGGGGTTTATAAGAAGGAGAAGCTCTTGCCTGGTTGTAAAGCAACATCAGCACATTTGCTGTTTCAATGGAATATGAAGCCCAATGGCTCAATGGAATGGTACAAGGTCTCTTTAACATCTAAGGGATCCTCCCACGTGCATGGTGTAGAGTTTGATGCCACCATTACCTCTGTTGGCAAGTACGTAGTGGAAAAAGCCATTTTGGATTAGGTGGCATACTATGATTGGGAGCTCGACTAGATGGACATTAAAAATGCCACCTTGCAAGACAATATCAAGGTAGAGATCTATGTTGCCCTACGTCAAGGGTTTGAGGATGGTATGAATAAGGTTTTGTGCCTCAAAATACCTTGTATTGGCTTAAGAAATTTCCATGTTGATACAACCTCGAGATCTCCACTACCTTGGAGATAGGAGGGTATGGAAGAGGTATTGTCTACCCAGCGCTCTTCATGAGTGCTTCCTCTGCACCCTTCGTCGCTATTCTGGTCTATGAGGATGAACTCTTCATCGTGTCCCCCGACTCTTAGGCTACTCAGGATGTGAATGATCTCCTTCTATCTCTGTATATAATGAAGGATCTTGGCCTAGCTCATGTCATTTTGGAAATGGATATTGATCGAGATCGCCAGCATTGCACATTGCCTGTGCATCAAGCTCGTCAAGACGGTGGGGAACGTTTTTACAATCTGTTGGCCGCATTTCACTCTGGATCCACGCCTTTGACACTCAATGGGAAAATGCTTCTCACATCAGAAATCAAGCTCATCCAGGGGAGCCTGTCCATGTCACAATGTACCCCTGAGTCATTGGCTCTATGATGTTTCTCATAACCACAACATGCACAGATGTTGCCTTTGTTGTAAAATTCTTTTCATCATTCTCAAAACATCCACGTCAGCTCCTTCAAGAGGCTATACTACGCGGCATTTGGTATGTTGTGTCTACCTCACACCTGTGCTTGTACTCTCACGCATAACGAGTGAACTGCACGCACCAATCCACGGGCCCCAGGGAGACGTCGGTCCACGACGCGTCTCGAAACGAAGATTGCCGCTGTCAACACAATCCGCTGTCTGCTGGGCAGGCAAAACAGGAAGCGCTACTGCAACCGCCGCCACTNTAAAATTCTTTTCATCATTCTCAAAACATCCACGTCAGCTCCTTCAAGAGGCTATACTACGCGGCATTTGGTATGTTGTGTCTACCTCACACCTGTGCTTGTACTCTCACGCATAACGAGTGAACTGCACGCACCAATCCACGGGCCCCAGGGAGACGTCGGTCCACGACGCGTCTCAAAACGAAGATTGCTGCTGTCAACACAATCCACTGTCTGCTGGGCAGGTGAAACTGGAAGCGCTACTGCAACCGCCGCTACTGCTACTACAGAAACTGCTACTGCTGTAGTGGTGGCTGCTATTGGAGGTGTTGGTAAGATTTCGGGCTATTCTATGGCCCCGCACGGTTTCTTATCTTTTTTTTTTCTTCTGTACCTCACACCCCCTTTTTCTTTCTTTTCCTCTGCTCACCCCAGGTTTGCCCATGACCCATTTTTGGATTGCCCCCTAGAAAGGGGGCAGGTCAGGATTGGAGGGGGGGAACAAAAAAAGGAAGGGGCGATTTCAGGTCGCCCCCGATCGCTCCTTGCTCGCTCGCTAAAAAAACCGAGCGAGCAAATGAGCAAGTGAGCGAGTGAGAGGGGCAGGACGGGGGAGGGGGTCCGCCCCTCTCTCCGTTTGTCGGCTGACGGGGCTGACGGGGCCAAAAAGCCCCTCCGAGGGGCCCCTCGGAGGGGCTCAGCGGGGCCCTCCGAGGGCACCCTCGAGAGGAGGGTTCTCGAAGGGCCAACAGGCCCCCTCAGAGGGGCCCTTTTATGGGGGCTTGAGGGGGCCTCTCCAAAGGGAATCCTCGGAGAAGGGCTGCGAGGCCCTCTTGCAACAGCAGCTGCAGCGGCGGGTGCAGCTGCTGTGGTTGCTGCTGCTTCTGCTGCTTCCGCTGCTGCTACTACTGCTGCTACTCTGCGCAACAGCGGCTGCTGCTGCTGCTGCTTGCTGCTGCCGCCCCCAATGCTGCTACTGCTTCTGATGCTGTTGCTATTACTGCTACTCTGCACAGTAGCTGCTGCTCCTGCTTGCTACTGCCATCGCTGATGCTTGCTGTTGTCGCCGCTGCTGCTGGTGCAGGACGCTACTGCTGGTGCCATCGGTGCTGCACCATGCTCTGTTGCCGACGTTGCTCCAATGGTTGCTGCTGCTATTCCTATGTACTGTTGCTACTATAGCTGTTGCTGCCCCGACTGACGCACTGCTACAACTGATGTTGCTGCTGCTTCTGCACGGCACAACGGCCGCCGCTATTGCTGCTGCTGCCGCCTGTCAGCTGCTACGAATGCGAGCGCTAGCTGCTGCTCCTGTTGCTATTGCTATTACTGCTTTTGCTGTTTGCAGTGACTCTGCCGCCACGGCTCCTTCTATGTGGCACCGTAGCTGCTACAAATGCTACATCTACTTCTGCAACTGCTATTGCCGCCGTAATCACTAACGCTGCTGACCGCGGCTCACCACCCTTGTGGTGTTCACGTAGAGTCACTTTGCGCTCCCTCATTCTACTGCCAGCGTGGCGCCACGTGGCACGTTCTCCCTACGTTTCGCCCACTGCTGTTGTTTCTACTGCTCACATGCCCCCCTGTGCTCTGATACCAAAATGGCAATAAACTAGGGCATGCAAGCCCATGCAAACACGAACATGAGCTCTGTGTGTGAGTGCAATGCAAGACGGGAAAAGTTTGGCTAAGTCTAGAACGCATAACATGAAAGAACAAGGAGAGATTATGAATGAGCCCCCAGCGGGCTTATGTAGGGATGTTGACAGCTAGCCGCACCAGGCCCCGTCACCCTTGCTGAATCCAAACGAGCGGAGAGAACACACTGCATAGAACAGGTAAACAACAAAGGTGGTCTTCTCGAGGCACCGGAACAGCTCTCCAAGTGCCCAGGTCTCAACCACCGAGAAATTACAAGCAGTGTTAGAAACACTCAGAATCACCATCCATACATCACAAAGGGCTTTCCAAACATCGGAAGCACCATGCAACCATCGGGTCTCCTTGTCGCCCTAGTATACTCCACCAGGTGCACGGGTCTCAACCCACCGAGAAAACTCTCCTAGCTCCCGACAAACTGACAGGGCAGCCAGAACGCATCAACTGCAACTTGCCGGTGCTGTCGTACATGCTGGAGAAGTCTCTGGACACTTTGGAGGCCTGCCGTGTTGTCACGCTCTCCTCTACCATATACCGCCAACATGGGTATATGGGTAATCCATCGGCATCGGTCGTGAGTGGTAGAACCCACATAAACCAACAGCAATTGCCAATGGGTGGACCACCACATGACAAGGCTCAACCACCACTTGGTTCCACATCAAGATGAGAAGATGCGTGGAAGCTTCCTGTGGCATTGCCCCTGACTGGGCGTCAGTGCCTGGTGAGACGGTGACGACAGTCACAAGTCGTGCACACACCAGCAAGGGTCTGGCTAGGAGACACAAGGCGAAGTGTTAGAATGCTTCAATAGCATTTGCAGGGAGAAATGAGAAATGACAGGTCCATTGCATAAGTACCTGCTGTGGCGCACGGCGGGTGTCGCACGCGGCAGTGTAAGATCTGTCCTAAAACCGGCCCAAAACCACTGTTTTGGCCATAACTCTGCGCACACATGTCAGAAGGCTATGCCGTCTGAACCTAGACGTGCAAAATTGCAAACCGGACGCTACAAATGGTCACATGCATGGATCCGCCATCAAATATTGGACACACAATGCAAACAGATGCAAATCAGGCCCACAGCCAGTCCACCGATAAAGTCCTGCGTGCTGAAGAAAAATTGTAGGAGGTCCCGGGTAGTGTCCAGAGCTCTGGAACAGTCATTGGTCAGCTCCAAGCTGGTAGTCCGCCACCAGATGACGCACTGGTACCACCAGGGTCCGCATCAGGGATCTGCACGAGTATGGACACGGTTGAGTGGTCAGAGTAAATTGTATAAGTCAACAGGAACGTCACAAATCACAACACACCCCCACGACACGATGATACGCATGTCCATACACGTGCAGATCCCTGATGCGGACCTTGGTGGTACCGTTGCGTCATCAAGTGGCACACTACCAGCTTGGAGCTGACCGACGACCGTTCTAGAGCTCTAGACGCTACCCGGGACCTCCTACAGTTTTTCTGCAGCACGCAAGACTTTATCGGTGAACTCGCCGTGGGCCTGATTTGCATGTTTTTGCACTTTGTTTCCACCGTTTGATGCCGGATTCATGCATGTGACCAGCCGTAGCGTCTGGTTTGCGCTTGTGCACATTTAGGTTTAGACGGCGTAGCGTTCTGACATGTGTGCGTAGAGTTGCGGCCAAAACAGTGGTTTTGGGCCGGTTTGAGGACAGACCTTGCACTACCGCGTGCGACACCCGCCGTGCGCCGCGGCTGGTACTTATGCCATGCACCTGTCATTTTTCCTTTCTCTCTACAAATGCTCTTGAAGAATTCGAACACTTTGCTTTGTGTCTCCTAGTCAGACCGTTGCCGGTGTGTGCATGACTTGTGACTGTTGTCACCATCTAACCAAGCACTGACGCTCCGTCAGCGACTCTGTCGCTAGGAAGCTTCCACGCATCTTGTCATGGTATCAAAGCGCTCTTACCGTAGCTCTCCCCAGTTGCGCTTGTGCCTGTTCCTGAGCCTGAGGTGCGCCCCTCGAGCCGAGGTTACTCCCGTGAGCCTGGCGGTAGTCTTTGATCGTTGGACTCCGGAGCTCAGCGAGTGTCTGGTCCTACACCCAGGCGCTCCACTCGCAGTATCGCGAGTGGCGATCCTAGCAAAAAGGCCCTAGGCCTGAGAGTCCGCACTGAGCACACAGAGGTATACCCAGCGTGTCCCATAGAGCACGATCTCGTCACTCGCGAGTTTCACATCGCTTGTGATACAACAGCCGATATTATGGTCGTCAGACCTAGCACCGAGGCGTGCACTCTTGCCACGCAGAGCTCTCCCTCTTTGGTGCCTGACCCGGGCATACTGAGGGAAGCTCTCTCATCACAGGATGCTGACGCTTGGCTTGCTGCGTGCAAGGATGAGCTTTGTGCCATCCGAGAGCACGGAGTTTATGAGCTAGTCAACCTTCCGCCTGGGAGAAAGGCTATTCAGGTCAAGTGGGTCTTTCGCAAGAAAATGAAGCCAGATGGCTCGCTGGAACGCCACAAGGCTTGCTTGGTCGTCAACGGGTGCTCTCAGATTGAGGGCATTGATTGCACTGACATCTTTGCCCCTGTCGGCCGCATGACCTGAGCTCGAGCTCTGTTCGATGTAGTGGCTCATCATGACTTGGAACTACACAAGATGGCTGTGAACAATGCGTTCCTCCATGGCTCTCTAGATGAGGAGATCTACGTGGCTCAGCCACCTGGCTTTGGGGACGGTGACAAGGTCTGGCGCTTGCACAATTCATTATACGGCCTCAAGCAGTCTCCCCGATGTTGGAACCAGGAGATCACTGGCATCCTGACTCGTACGGGACATGTACAGAGCAAGGCAGATCCCTCTCTCTTCATCCAATAGACGCCCGAGCGGTTCACCCCCATCCTGGTCTATGTCAATGACCTTCTGATCGCGTCTCCTTCAGTGGAGGCCGTGAAGGAGGCCAAGGCTGTCCTCTAGACTTCCTATAGGATGAAGGACCTTGGTCCTGTAGCAGTGTTCCTTGGCATGGAGATCATGCAAGACTGCAAACATTGTACTCTACTAATGTATCTGGCCCGATATGCACGTGTTGTGGGGGAGCGCTTTAGCGGCCTCCTTGACGCACGTCCAGTCCACCGATAAAGTCCTGCGTGCTGCAGAAAAACTGTAGGAGGTCCCGGGTAGCGTCCAGAGCTCTGGAACGGTCGTCGGTCAGCTCCAAGCTGGTAGTCCGCCACCAGATGACGCATCGATACCACCAGGGTCCGTATCAGGGATCTGCACGTGTATGGACATGCGTACCATCGGGTCATGGGGGAGTGTTGTGATTTGTGACGTTCCTGTTGACATGTACAGTTGACTGTGACCACTCGGCCGTGTCCATACTCGTGCAGATCCCTGATGCGGACCCTGGTGGTACTGATGCATCATCTGGTGACAGACTACCTGCTTGGAGCTGACCGACGACCGTTCCAGAGCTCTGGACGCTACCCGGGACCTCCTGCAGTTTTTCTTCAGCACTCAGGACTTTATCGGTGGACTGGCTGTGGCCTTGATTTGCATGTTTTTGCATTGTGTGTCCACCGGTTGATGCCGGATGCATGCATGTGACCAATCGTAGCATCCGGTTTCCTTTCTGTACGTGCTCGCATACGCATGGGACTCTCTGTGGAGCACACTACCTAGTTTGCGACTGTGACTGCTATTGACACTCGTAACGTAATTCTTCGTGCCTTTGTTGTGGATGACCTATATTGTGTCTCCCGGACTTGTTGTCCTTGCTCTCCCTCCCCTTCATCTCGTATTTTTGTCATTGGTGTCCTGTCTCCTGAGCACTAGTGATTGCTTCATCGCCGTTTGTGTCATGTGGGCTCCGACACTATGTCGAAGCTCATTAGGACACAGCCCGCTCTCGGTCTTGATGCGGCTTCTTTTGAGAAGCCGCCCAAGACCGACTACCTCTTGTGTGCCCAGGGTAAAATGCATCACTGCACTTATCCTGGCTCCCGCTCTCGCGCCCTTCGCCCTCTCGAGTTAGTCCATTCGGACCTCCTTGGTCCCCTTCCTGTCGAGTCTTTGTCCGATCGGGGTCGATATGTCCTGACCCTGACTGATGACTTCACCCCAATGCGATGGGTCTACAGCCTATGCCAAAAGAGTGACACCACTCTCGCGGTTTGCCTTTGGCTAGCGATGGCTGAGCGTCAATCCCGCCACACGCTGCAAACATACCGCTCGGATTATGGTGGCGAGTTTCTAGGTAAGGTGGATAGATTCTTTGTTGAGCACGGGATTTTTCACCAAGTCTGCACTCCTGCTACTCCTCAACAAAACGGTGTTTCTGAGCGTTGGAACCGCACCATGGAGGATGCGGTTCGCGCTATGCGGTCTGAGTGCGGTCTCCCAGAGTCCTTCGCTTTTGAGGGCTTTGCCTACATGACTTCGGTCTGGAACCGCCTCCCACACGGTCCCCTTCTGGACAACGTCACACTGTATGAGATTTGGTTTGGTCACCGTGCGGACCTATGTCTCGCTCGCGTCTAGGGATCCTTGGCTTTTTTGTGGTACACGCAAGACCAACAGGGGTCCAAGGACTCACCGCGGGGCCGCTTTTCTGCCTTTTTTGGCATCTCCCCGCGGTCGAAGGCCTGCCGCTTTTGGGACCCTGCTCGTTGTTGCATTGTTGAGTCCCGTGACACGCTCTTCTTTGAGTCCCTCACCTACCGTGATCTGACATCGATTACATTGCTGTCTGTCACACACATTCCTATGTGTAAGGTCTCTCGCCGGATGGGGGTGTGTGCGCCTGCGAGCACCCCTCGCCAGGCTGATGTGTCCGTTCGAGCTCCCTCTACTTCGCGGTCTCCGGCTCTTGATGACCCAGTGATCATCGCTGTCAGCCTAGAGACCTTTCCAACACCACCGGCTTCTACCCACGTACCATCGCATCCCTCAGGTTCCCATGATCCTACACCTTTGCATACTCCTGTGACTGTACCTGTGTCCGCCGGCACTCCTGCCTCTGTGCATGGCGCTGCCTCACCTACTCTTACTATCAGCTTGATTCTCGTGTCTCCCACACCCGCATCTCCTCGCACGACATCACCAGCTCTCTTGCCTCAGCCCTCCCCAGTTGTGCTTGTGCCTGTTCTTGAGCATGAGGTGCGCCCCTCGAGTCCAGGTTACTCCCGTGAGCCTGGAGGTCGTCTTCAACCGTTGGATTCCGGAGCTCAGCGAGGGTCTGGTCCTACACCCATGCGCTCCACTCGCAGTATCGCGAGTGGTGATCCCGGCACAAAGGCCCTAGGCTTGAGTGTCCGCACTGAGCACACAGAGGTACACCGGGCGTGTCCCGTAGGGCACGATCTCGTCACTTGCGAGCTTCACATCGCTTGTAATGCAGCAGCCGATCTTGTGGTTGTCAGACCTAGCACCGAGGCGTGCGCTCTTGCCATGCAAAGCTCTCCCTCTTTGGCACACTGAGGGAAGCTCTCTCATCACAAGATTCTGACGCTTGGTGTGCTGCCTACGAGGATGAGCTTCGCTTCATCCAAGAGCACGGAGTTTACGAGCTAGTGGACCTTCCACCTGCGAGGAAGGCTATTCAGGTCAAGTGGGTCTTTCGCAAGAAGTTGAAGCCAAATGGCTCGCTGGAATGCCAAAAGGCTCGCTTGGTCGTCAAGGGGTGCTCTCAGATTGAGGGCATTGATTACACTGACACCTTTGCCCCTATCGGCCGCATGACCTCAGCGCGAGCTCTATTGAGTGTAGTGGCTCAGCATGAGTGGGAACTACACCAAATGGATGTGAATAATGTGTTCCTCCATGGCTCTCTGGAGGAAGAGATCTATGTGGCTCAGCCACCCTGCTTTGAGGACGATGACAAGGTCTGGCGCTTACGCAAGTCCTTGCACGGCCTCAAGCTGTCTCTTCGGTGTTGGAATGAGGAGATCACTGGCATGCTGACTCGTGCGGGATATGTACAGAGCGAGGCAGATCCCCCTCTCTTTATCTGACGAACGCCTAAGCGGTTCAGCGCCAACCTAGTCTATGTCGACGACCTACTGATCGCGTCTCCTTCACTGGAGGCCGTGAAGGAGGCCAAGGTTGTCCTCCAGAGTGCCTACACGATGAAGGACCTTGGTCCTACAGTAATGTTCCTTGGCATGGAGATCGTGCGGGACCGCAGACGTGTACTTGTTGGTTTGTGTTGCTTCCACCCGTCACTAGCGATGACGCGGTGATTATCCGTCTACCCAGTACTAGTGATATGGAACGGCGTTACCGGAGAGCATGACGACCTGATCCATGGTGCTGATGCAACTGGCGCCAGGGCACTAACGAGTGGTGGCTCCGTGCACTACCAGCTGACAGACAACTCCCACGACATTCCGGGTGCTTGCCGGGGTCCTTTCTGGATTTTCTATAGACGCTAGAGTTTTCTCGGTGGACTGGCTCTCGATCCCGATTTGCATGTTTTGCATGGTCTGACCAACAATTGATGCCGGACTTATGCGTGTGACCAGTTGTAGCGTCCGGCTCAAGATTCTGCATCTCTAGGCTCAGACGGTGGTGCGTTCGGATACCTGTGCGCACGTTTATGGCCAAAACAGTGATTTTAGGCCAGGTTTTGGACAAACTGACACTGCGCGTGTGTCAGTTACCGTGAGCTGTTGCAGGTATTTATGTTGTGTTCTTGTCAGTTGTCATCTCTCTCTGCAATTATATTCAGATTTGAGCTTCTTGACAATCTGTGTGTGTCCCTACCTGGACCCTTGCAGTTTTTGCCTCTGACTTGTGACCGTTGTCACACGCTGACCTAGCGCTGACGCCTAGTGTCCCGGCAAGTGGTTAGGAAGGTTCCTAGAAGCTTCTCTTGGTACCAGAGCAGGCGAGCCACAGCTCGTGCTAGTGCGCAGTAGAGACAAAACAGCAGTAGCAGCAGTGAGTAGCAGCAGTAGCCACCCACATAAGCCACACATGCAAGTCCTGGGAGGACCCATTACAGGTACGTTGCAGCAGAGGCAACGACGGCACAGCATGCAACATCAGTAATGGCAGCGGCTGTTTGAGCCACGTGCAACAGCAGCAACCACCGGCGGCAGCAGCCATAGCAGCCAGGGAGGCAGCAGCAGCCGCAGCCACTACAGCCAATGCGACAGCAGCAATCACAGCCTCGCAGTTTAGCCGTCCCGCAACCGCGACAGTAGCCATGCGGCTGCTCACCAGCAGCTGTGCAGCGGAAGCAGGGCAGCACAGCAGCAGGGCACCGCAGCAACAGCGTGCCAGTAGCTGCTACACAGCAGCCTCGCAGCAGCAACAGCAGCAGCAGCCGCTCGGCTGATCACCAGCAGTCGTGCAGCAGCAGGAGGGCAGCGCAGCAGCAGCGTGCCAGTAGTTGCTACGTAGCAGCCTAGCAGTAGCAGTACCGCACGGCAGCAGCAGCGGTAGCGGCGAGCAGCTGCAGTGTGCAGTAGTAGCTACACACGCGCATAGCAGTAGTAGCAGCAGCACGCGCAACAGGGGCAGCCAAGGCGGCAGCAGCACCTGTTGCTGCCCCCATTGCTCCGACAGGAAGCTGCTTTGCAGCTTCCTGCGGTGAGCTTGCGCCGAGCTCGCAGCGAGTTCGCGGCGAGCTCGTAGCAAGCTCGCGGTGATCGGCGAGCCTGCCGATCGGCGAGCTCGTCCGATCGACGAGCTCGCCGCGAGGGTTGAGCCTGGCAACCAAAAGAAAAAGAAAAAAGGGGAGTGAAGAAAAACAAAAAGAAAAAATAGAGAAAAAACTGGGTGCACCCACACGTTGGTGCACTAACTCGACGCCGGCAAACGACGGCAACCGCAACAGCAACAACGGCCGCATGAGAATGCGGTAATAGCAGCAGCGGCGAAGGTGGTCGGAGGCCACAGTCGTTGGCTGACGACGGCAACCGAAGCAACAGCAGCACCGAAGGCGACTTGAGGTCGCACGGCAGCCACGCGATAGACGCGTAGTAGTCGGACATCAACGTACCACCAGCGTGGTGGTGGCCGTCCTCGTGACCGTGTCACAGCACATTTGAGACATTGTGCTTTGATCGTCCGGTTCCCCCTGTGGCCTTGTGCCAGCGGGAGCGAGTGTCTTATATACTCACCCACGTTAGGCTCCTGAGATGAGCATACCGGCATGGCAAGGGGCGCAGCCTGCGCCTTGGCTGGCACCGGCATTGCAGGTGTCGCAGGCGCCACGAGCGCAGTGGCAGTTGCAGCCATGGCACACGCCCCAGGCGTCTAACAGCTTTGCCTCCTACATTTGCGGCGACCGACACCATGGCTGGCGCCAGTGTTGCCAGCGCCCTGCTGAGTGGCGACCTCCCTAGTTATGGTCCCGCCCTACTCCACTATCCGACGCAGAGACATCAGCTCATACCGTCGCACCCCTCAGTGGAGCTATGGCGGTGTTGTATGCCGAGCTCTAGGGTCTTAAGCGCATGGTGCTAACAGACCATGTGGTCTCTGAGCAGGCCGTTGCCACCGTGCCGCTTCAGACACCCCTACCTTCCTCCTCGCCATCCTCACCTCCATCGGTGTCATCACCTGACCATGCCACACCTCCCGACCTTAGCTCCACCTCTGATGCCCTCCGCTCTGTCTTGGAGTCAGTTGGAGTAATCCCGACCGTTGACCCCTCCGCTTCCGTGCTAGTCCCTTAAGCTCCGCGTCGTCGTGCTCGCACTCGGCACGCGAG
>SZWC01009131.1:12943-29694 GCA_023375785.1 Penium margaritaceum
CCTCTTCTCGGTATCTTTCCCATCCCTCGTCCTTCCCAGCCTGTGGTTGCTCTCCCTACGGAGCGGCAACCCAAGGACTTCGAGACACTGTCCCCACGGTATGTCAGCGAGGACAGTTTTGACTGATGGGAGATCCTCTTCCAGGTTTGGGCCTCTTCACAAGGCGTGTGGCCCTACTACCATTGTCCGTATCAGACTACGGACCGAGCACAGGTACTGACAGTGGCTAGGGCGATGCACGGACTTCTCTACGCCATGCCGCGTGAGACCCTCGTTGATCCACAAGGGCGTTGGGACCTGGCATTATCCTTGCTTGCTACAGAGACGCACGCCACCCGTGCTGCGTACATTCCTGCCTTTCACTCCCTTCGTCAGGGGCCTGCTGAGCCTGTAGCCGACTACTGGCAATGCTCCATGCACATCTACACCCGCCTTGGGACCTCAGGAGGTACACAGCTGTGGGCGCTCCGCACGATCATGCTCGGAGTTTGCCTTAAGCACACAGACATCTTCACGAGGTACAGCAACGTCATGTTGGAGCCTTTTTCGGCCTCACTACAGCTTCTTCCTTGGGTGCACCAGCTCTTTCTCTAGGTGACTTCCGCCCATGAGGCAGTCGTGGCTCATCAAGAGACCTCCCTTACTGTAGTAGTCGTCGCATCACCACCGACGCCACTCCTGTAGTCGACTTCTCCATACTCTGCCAAGTCCTCCTCTTCCCCTTCCACCCCGATTACACCGACTCAGACACAAGGTGTCGTGACATCAACACAGGGGAAGAAGGGGCGACGGAGGCGCGGCTCGGGTCAGCAGCAGTCATAGCAACAGCCGTCATCGGGCAGTAGTAGTGGACGCTTTGTTCACTGCTACAACTGTGGAGGCGCTTATCGCTACACCAAGCGCTCGCAGCAACTCAACTGGGCTCCAGGCTGCGTACGCACTACGGTCTATGTCGAGCAGCACATCCTCTAGGCACGCGACGACCACGACTGCATCAGTTCTCGCTTCACCATCGGCGACCAGCGGGGATCCAGACCCACGTGACCACACCATCGCCAAGCTCGAACACCTTCTGGCGCTTTGCTTTCAGGGAGGTGCAAATGTGTTGTCATAGCCGGGTGGTTCACAGACTGTCTGTTCGTCTGTTCTTATGGCTCGGGATGACTCGTGTGGGGGGGCACAATCGACTTGTGATGACAATGGGCCTGACTGTACAGATTGGATTCGTGAGTCTCACCTTTGTGCCCTTCGTCGTTCCTCCCCACCTACTACCCGGGGTCTCTCTGAGGCCGAGTGTTCCATTGCCCGTTGTACAGTGACAACCTCCAGTTGTGATTTCGGTGGCACTTGGATCATCGATTCCGGCGCCACTCATCACATGACCTGTCGTCGTAGTGATTTTGTTGTTCTCGCCCCTCTTGCATCTATTCCTTCTGTCCGCATAGGCTCTGGTCAGTCCTTGCCAGTCCAGGGTGTTGGGGTTGTGTGATTCAATGGTCCGTATGCCCCCCTGTATCTTTCCGAGGTGGTGTTCGTGCCTGACCTTGAGCTCAGTTTGCTTTCTATATGTGCTTGCACACTGATGGGACTCTCTGTGGAGCACATTACAGAGTCCACGATTGTGATTGCTATTGACACTTGCAGCGTTGTTCTTCGTGGCTCTATTGTGGATGACCTGTACCGTGTCTCTCGGACTTCTGCTCCTTGCTTACCCTCCCCTTCAGCTCATATTTTTGTCACAAGCATTCCGTCTCCTGCGCACCAGCGATTCCTTCATCGCCATCTATGTCATGTAGGCTCCGACACTGTGTCGAAGCTTACTTGGACACATCCGGCCCTCAGTCTTGACGCGGCTTCTTTCGAGAAGCCTCCCAAGAACGACTATCTCTTCTGCACTCATGGTAAGATGCATTGTTGCACCTACCCTGACTCCCATTCTCTCGTACTTCGCCCTCTCAAGTTAGTCCATTCAAACCTACTTGGTCCCTAACCCGTGGAGTCTTTGTCTGATCGGGGGCGATACGTCCTGACCCTGACTGATGACTTCACCCAGATGCGGTGGATCTACATCCTGCGCCAAAAGAGTGATGCAGCTCTTGCGGTTCACCTCTAGCTAGTGATAGCTGAGTGTCAGTCCCACCACTCGCTGCATACCTTCCGCTCGGATCGCGACGGCGAGTTTCTTGGCGAGATGGACAGTTTTTTTGCCGAGCACGGGATTCTTCACCACGTCTCCACTCCTGCTACTCCTCAGTAGAACGGTGTTTCTGAGCACTAGAACCGCACCATGGAGGATGCGGTTCGTGCTATGCGGTCTGAGTGCGGTCTTTCAGAGTCCTTCACTTTTGAAGGCATTGCCTACATGACTTGGGCGTGGAACCGCCTCCCGCACGGTCCCCTTCCGGACCACCTCACACCGTATGAGCTATGGTTCGGCCACCATGCTGACCTGCGCCTTGCTTGCGTCTGGGGATCCTTGGCTTCTATGGTACACTAAGGACCAGCAGGGGTCCAAGGTTTCACCTCGGGGTCACTTGTGGGCCTTCGTCGGCATCTCCCCGCGGTCAAAGGCCTGGTCCTTTTGGGAACCTACTTGTTGTTGCATTGTTGAGTCACGCGACGCGCTCTTCTTTGCGTCCTTCATCCACCGTGATCTGACATCGATTAGGTCATTTTCCATCACGCACGTTCCTATGTGTAAAGTCTCTTGACAGGTGGGGGAGTCTGCGCCTGCGAGTACCTCTCGCCAGGCTGATGTGTCCGTTTGAGCTCCCTCCACCTCTCCGGCTCTTGATGACCCAGCAATCATCGCTCTCGGCCCAGAGACCTCTCCTACACCGCCGGCGTCTACCCCTGTCCCCTAGCAACCCACAGGTACCCATGATCCTGTACCTATGCGGACTCCTGTGACCGTACTTGTGCCGGCAGGCACTCCCGCCTCTGTCCGTGGCCCTGCCTCACCTACTCCTACTGTCACACCGAGTCGCGTGTCTCCCACACATGCATCTCCTCGCATAGCATCACTAGCACCCTTGTCTCAGCCCTCCCCAGCTGCGATTGTTCATGTTCCTGAGCTTGAGGTGCACCCCTCGAGCCCAGGTTACTCCTGTGAGCGTGGCGGTCGTCTTTCACCATTGGACTCCAGAGCTCAGCGAGTGTCTGGTCCTAAACCCAGGCGCTCCACTCGCCGCATCGCGAGTGGTGATCCCGGCACAAAGGCCCTAGGCCTGAGTTTCCACACTAAGCACACAAAGGTACATCAAGCGTGTCCCGTAGGGCATGATCTCGTCATGTGAGATTCATATCGCTTGTGATGTAGCAGCCGATCTTGTGGACGTCAGACTAATCACTGAGGCGTGCGCTCTTGCTACGCAGAGCTCTCCTTCTTTGGCACCTGACCTGGGCACACTGAGGGAAGCTCTCTCATTACAGGATACTCATGCTTGGCGTGCTGCCTACGAGGATGAGCTTTGCGCCATCTGAGAGCACGGAGTTTACGAGCTGATCGACCTTCCACCAGGGAGGAAGGCTATTTAGGTCAAGTGGGGCTTTCGCAAGAAAGTTAAGCCGGATGGCTCACTAGAACGCCACAAGGCTTGCTTGGTCGTCAAAGGGTACTCTCAGATTGAGGGCATAGATTACACTAACACCTTTGCCCCTATCGGCTGCATGACCTTAGCTCGCGCTATGTTCGGTATAGTGGCTCAACATGACTGGGAATTGCACTAGATGGTTGTGAACAATGCGTTCCTCCATGGCTCTCTGGATGAGGAGGTTTAAGTGGCTCAGCCACCCGGCTTTGAGGACGGCAATAAGGTCTGGCGCTTGTGCAAGTCCTTGAATGGCCTAAAGCAGTCTCCTTGGTGTTGGAACTAGGAGATCAGTGGCACCCTGACTCGTGCCAGATATGTATAGAGCGAGGTAGATCCTTCTCTCTTCATTCGACGGACGCCTGAGCAGTTCACCACCATCCTGTTCTATGTCGACGACCTTCTGATTGCGTCTCCTTCACTGGAGGCCGTGAAGGAGGCTAAGGCTGTCCTCCAGACTGCCTACAGGATGAAGGACCTTGGTCTTGTAGAGGTATTTCTTGGCATGGAGATCGTGCGAGAGCGCATACGTTGTACTCTACTACTGCATCAGGCCCGATACGTACGTGTTGTGGGGGAGGGCTTAAGTGACCTCCTCGACGTAGTGCCCACGGCTTCCACACCTCTCACACCTGACGGGTGATATGCCTTGAAGGTGGACGATCCCACACAGCTAGGGGAGAGTGGATGTGACCTTGTACCTCGGTCTTATCGGATCTCTGATGTACCTGGCCACAACCACACGTCCTGACATCGCATTTTCCATCAACCTACTTGCTAGGTTTTTGCAGGCTCCACGCACTAGAGCCCTTCACGCGGCTGTGTGAGTGGTGAGGTACATGGTCTCCACACCGTACCTCGGACTCTGCTTTTGCCGGCAGTATTCGGTGGTCCTTGACGGCTACATCGACAGCGACTGGGCTTGGAGCCCAGATAGACGCTGTCACACCGGCTACGTGTTCCTGCTTGATGGTACCGCTGTGTCCTGGCGTAGTGGGAAGCAGGGCTACATTGCACGTAGCTCATCAGAAGCAAAGTATGTTGCTCTGGGTGCAGGGGCTGCTGAGGCGGTATAGTTGTAGCGCCTGTTCCTTGAGCTGGGTCAAGTAGTACCCGCCATTGTGCTTTGTTGTGACAACCAGAGTGCTCTTGCCATTGCGGAGAACTCTGGTGTCTTTCATGCTCGCACGAAGCACATTGCGGTTGGGCATCACTTTGTGCATGATCTGGTGGAGCGACACGTGATCTCCGTTATTTGGGTTGGCACTGACATGTAGCGTGCTGACTTCTTGACGAAGGCACTAGCACACGCAGAGTTCCAGGTGGCCATTCGTTTTTTTGGACTTTGCCCCTTGCCTGAGAGTGGTTGAGTGTGGGGTGTGTGTGTGTGTGTGTCATATCTGTTGTTGCACTCGTTGTTGTACTTATCTCAGTGCTGCATGTGTATGGACATGCGTACCATCGGGTCATGGGGGAGTGTTGTGATTTGTGACGTTCCTGTCGACCTTTATAGTTTACTATGACCACTCGGCCGTGTCCATACTCGTGCATATCCTTGATGCAGACCCTGGTGATACCGGTGCTTCATTTGGCGGCGGACTACCAGCTTGGAGCTGGCCGAAGACCGTTCAAGAGCTCTGGACGCTACCTGGAACCTCCTGCAGTTTTTTCTGCAGCACGCAGAAGTTCATCGGTGGACTGGCCGTGGGCCCGATTTGCATGTTTTTGCATTGTGCGTCCACTGTTTGATACAGGATGCATGCATGTGACCAGTTGTAGCGTCCGGCTTGTGATCTTGCACGTCTAGGTTCAGACGGCGTAGCGTTCTGACATGTGTGCACAGAGTTACGCTCAAAACAATGGTTTTGGGCCGGTTTTAGGACAGATCTTGCACTGCTTCGTGCGACACCCGCCGTGCGCCGCGGCAGGTACTTATGCCAGCTTGGAGCTGACCGACGACCGTTCCAGAGCTACGGACACTGCCCGGGACCTCCTTTAGTTTTTTTACAGCACGTAGGAGTTCATCGATGGAATGGATGTGGGCCGGATTTGCATGTTTTTACATTGTGTGTCCACCATTTGATGCTGGATGCATGCATGTCACCAGTCGTAGCGTCCGGCTTTTGATCTTGCACGTCTAGGTTAAGACGGCCTAGCGTTCTGATATGTCTGTGCAGAGTTATGGCCAAAATAGTGGTTTTTTGCCGGTTTTAGGACTGATCGTGTGCTGTCGCGTGCGACACCCACTGTGCGCAGGGGCAAGTACTTATGCCATGGACTTGTCATTTTTCATTTGTCATTTCTCTCTGCAAAAGCTATTGAAACGTTCTGACATTTTACCTTGTGTCTCCTAGCCAAACCCTTGCCATTGTGTGCACGACCTGTGACTGTTGTATGCGTCTGACTAGGCACTGACGCATGGTAGGCGGCTGTGTCGCTAAGAAGCTTCCACGCATCTTCTCATGGTATCAAAGCGATGGGATACTTCTCGCCGAGCTGCGCAGCAGAGATGTAGTTGAGCAATAGCAGTGAGGGTCACTGTTGTTGCCGATCCACTGGGAACTGCCGACGACACCTGACTACCGGCGATGTCACCCATGTGAGAGTGCATCAGCACCAGCCCCGAACTGCAGCAGGTGATGCCTGTAGTAGGCGGCAACCGCTAGCAACTGCTCGCTCTGGCACCAACAGCGACGGGAGCAGGCCACAGGCGCGGCAGGCGGCGGCTGGCAGCAGCAGCACACAGCAGTGCTACCCAGTGGCGACGACGACGGCGGGCAGCTGCGGTGTGCAGTAGCAACAACATTGAGTAGCAGTAGCAGCAACATGCAACAGCAGTAGCAGCAGTAGCGCAACAATAGCGTGTGGCAGTAGTAGCGCGTAGCAGCCGTTACGCACAGTAGCTGCAATAGCAGCGCGCAGCTACGCTACAGCACAACAGCAATGCGCAGTTGCTACCACAGCTGTATAAGCAGCCGCGCGGCTGCTGCGCAAGTGCCAGTGCAAGAGCACCAGCAGCCGAGCGGAAACTACTTCGGAGCTTCTACGTAGCTTCCGCGCCGCTGCTGCAGAGCAGCCACCCCCTGCGCAGCAGGGCAACAACCATGAGGGTTGTCAACAAAAAGAGGAGGGAAAGGAGGGGAGCTGACAGTAGCATTCTTCTTGCTAACATCATCAGGTCATGCTGACGTCGGCAACCACCTGCTGACATCAGCACTTTCCTTGGTCAAATTTTTGGTCGGAGAGTCAAAAGTCGCGAGTGTTTCAACTTCTTGAGAAACGCTAACGGTTATGCAATCTGACCAAGTTGATATCTCGGCACGTAATGAGCGGTGACATGGCTCCGTCCGGTGATGAGGGAAAGAGGATACTAGATCCCTCTTCTTCCTCCTTAGGGGTCATGAGCCCACGCTCACAGGCTATTGAGGACCTGCAAAGCCAGTAGGACGAGATGCGTTGCCTACAGCGGGAGCAGATTGACGCCATCTGTACACTCACTAAGCTTCTTTGGGGTCAGTCCACGGCCCCACGACAGACCTCTGAGGGAGCTGCAGGTGTCGCACCCTCTACACAGCAGTCAGCTCTAGCACCGGAGATAGGAGCTGGATGCGACCCGCCACCTTTTGATCCTTGGAATGAGGATCAAGACATGCTACGCATGGAGGACGACTCCCCCGAGCGTGAGATTGGTGTGCTCAGTAGCGTCTCCGCCAGCTTCGGACGAACTCTCGGCCCCCACACACATCTTGTTTTTTCGACATTCGATCATCGCATGACCTCCACCCTAGCGACTTCCCTCTTCCCGGTTTCTTCCCCATCCAGCATCCTTTTCAGCCTGTGGTTGCTCTCCCTACAGAGCGACAACCCAAGGACTTCAAGACACCGCCCCCACGGTACGTGAGCGAGGATTGTTTTGAATCCTAGGAGATCCTTTTCCAGGTTTGGTCCACTTCAGAAGGATTGTGGCCCTACTACTACAGTCCGTATCAGACTACGGACCAAGCACAGGTGCTGACAGCGGCTAAGGCAATGCACGGACTTCTTTACGCCATGTCGCGCGAGACTGTCGTCGACTTTCGCTTGTTCCATAGTGAGGCGGGAACAGGCACCGACGTTGATCCACGCGGGGGCTGGGACCTGACATTACCCCTGCTTGTTGCACAAACGTACGCCATCCACGCCGCTCACATTTGTGCCTTTCACTCCCGCTCTCAGGGGCCTGTCGAGCCTATAGCCAACTACTGGCAACGCGCCATGCGCATCTACACATGCCTTGTGACCCTAGGAGGTACACAGCTGTGGGCGCTCTGCACGATCATCCTCGAAGTTTGCCTTGAGCACACAGACATTTTCACGAGGTACAGGGACACCCTGGTGAAGCCTTTTTTCGCCTCACTGCAGTTCCTTCCCTAGGCGCACCAGCTCGTCCTCCAGGTGACTTCCGTCCGTGAGGTAGCCGTGGCTCATCAGGAGACTCTTCTTTCTACAGCAGTTATCGCTTCACCACCGAAGCCCCTCCTACAGTCTCCTTCTCCATCCTCTGTCACGTCCTCCTCCTTCCACCCTGATTATACCGACTTAGACACAAGGTGTTGCAGGAGTAGCACAAGGGAAGAAGGGGAGACGGAGGCGTGGCTCAGGCCTATAGTAGTCATAGAGCAACCGTCACCGGATAGTAGCAGTGGACGATTTGTTCACTGCTACAACCGTGGAGGCGCTCATCGCTACATCGAGTGCCAGCAGGCGCTCCACTGGGTGCAGATTACTTGCAGGCTTTTGGCTGCGCATGCACTCCTCAATTTGCATCACTCACCCCTACATTGTACTGGGGAGGGAGCAGTGGAGAGAGGGGGAGAGGGGGGGAGACGGAGNGACAGTAGCATTCTTCTTGCTAACATCATCAGGTCATGCTGACGTCGGCAACCACCTGCTGACATCAGCACTTTCCTTGGTCAAATTTTTGGTCGGAGAGTCAAAAGTCGCGAGTGTTTCAACTTCTTGAGAAACGCTAACGGTTATGCAATCTGACCAAGTTGATATCTCGGCACGTAATGAGCGGTGACATGGCTCCGTCCGGTGATGAGGGAAAGAGGATACTAGATCCCTCTTCTTCCTCCTTAGGGGTCATGAGCCCACGCTCGCAGGCTATTGAGGACCTGCAAAGCCAGTAGGACGAGATGCGTTGCCTACAGCGGGAGCAGATTGACGCCATCCGTACACTCACTAAGCTTCTTTGGGGTCAGTCCACGGCCCCACGACAGACCTCTGAGGGAGCTGCAGGTGTCGCACCCTCTACACAGCAGTCAGCTCTAGCACCGGAGATAGGAGCTGGATGCGACCAGCCACCTTTTGATCCTTGGAATGAGGATCCAGACATGCTACGCATGGAGGACGATTCCCCCGAGCGTGAGATTGGTGTGCTCAGTAGCGTCTTCGCCAGCTTCGGACGAACTCTCGGCCCCCACACACATCTTGTTTTTTCGACATTCGATCATCGCATGACCTCCACCCTAGCGACTTCCCTCTTCCCGGTTTCTTCCCCATCCAGCATCCTTTTCAGCCTGTGGTTGCTCTCCCTACAGAGCGACAACCCAAGGACTTCAAGACACCGCCCCCACGGTACGTCAGCGAGGATTGTTTTGAATCCTAGGAGATCCTTTTCCAGGTTTGGTCCACTTCAGAAGGATTGTGGCCCTACTACTACAGTCCGTATCAGACTACGGACCAAGCACAGGTGCTGACAGCGGCTAAGGCAATGCGCGGACTTCTTTACGCCATGTCGCGCGAGACTGTCGTCGACTTTCGCTTGTTCCATAGTGAGGCGGGAACAGGCACCGACGTTGATCCACGCGGGGGCTGGGACCTGACATTACCCCTACTTGTTGCACAAACGGACGCCATCCACGCCGCTCACATTTGTGCCTTTCACTCCCGCTGTCAGGGGCCTGTCGAGCCTATAGCCAACTACTGGCAACGCGCCATGCGCATCTACACACGCCTTGTGACCCTAGGAGGTACACAGCTGTGGGCGCTCTGCACGATCATCCTCGAAGTTTGCCTTGAGCACACAGACATTTTCACGAGGTACAGGGACACCATGGTGAAGCCTTTTTTCGCCTCACTGCAGTTCCTTTCCTAGGCGCACCAGCTCGTCCTCCAGGTGACTTCCGTCCGTGAGGTAGCCGTGGCTCATCAGGAGACTCTTCTTTCTACAGCAGTTATCGCTTCACCACCGAAGCCCCTCCTACAGTCTCCTTCTCCATCCTCTGTCACGTCCTCCTCCTCTTCCACCCTGATTATACCGACTTAGACACAAGGTGTTGCAGGAGTAGCAGAAGGGAAGAAGGGGAGACGGAGGCGTGGCTCAGGCCTATAGTAGTCACAGAGCAACCGTCACCGGATAGTAGCAGTGGACGATTTGTTCACTGCTACAACCGTGGAGGCGCTCATCGCTACATCGAGTGCCAGCAGGCGCTCCACTGGGTGCAGATTACTTGCAGGCTTTTGGCTGCGCATGCACTCCTCAATTTGCATCACTCACCCCTACATTGTACTGGGGAGGGAGCAGTGGAGAGAGGGGGAGAGGGGGGGAGACAGAGAGGGTGAGAGGGGGGGAGACGAAGAGGGGGAGAGAGGGGGGGGGGGGNAGAGAGAGAGAGAGAGAGAGAGAGAGAGAGAGAGGGGTGGGGGAGCAACAATATCTTGAGACGGTGGGGACTGAAAGGAAAGGGTGCAAGAGGGAGGAACGAGGGTCAGGGTATAGGTAGAGTGAAACGCAGAGGCGCAGAGGCACAAGGGGAAAGGACGAAGATAGGGGAGGAGGAGCCCTTTCTCATCTTCTGCCAGAAAGGAACAGAGGGACCCTTTCCACCTCTCTAGACAGATAGCGCATCCGAGAACCAAATGCCAGCGCAAGTCTAAAAGCTGTATTTGCCGCTAGGCCGCTGTGCTGGGTCTGATCTTTCTGGTCGGCATGCGTGCGCCGTGAAACAGCGCACAGCCAACCGCCCACCTGCGTGAGGCTGTGGCCGCGACTCACAGCAGCAGTAGCAACAGACTGGTGGTGGCCAAGCTTGGAGGCCTAGGCTGGCATCTCTTCTCACACTTTCCGTCCTGCCATCTGCTCTCTTCCTCACACACACTCCCCATCTGTCTCTCAATCTCTCTACCTCTATCTCTCCCTCCTGTTCTTTTCTCTCTAAATCTATCTCTCCTCCTACTGCTCGGAGTGTTTTGCTCCTGCTGCACAAACTAGTGCCTCACAATACAGAAATGGCAGCCGTCTGCTGCAGCAGTAAGCCTGCGGCAGACGTGTCAGCCGGAGGCTCAGTCGACTGCCGCGCTTGGCTCCTCCTGTTCATGATGCCGCTGCCGCTGCTGCCGCCAGCGGCGGGGGTGCCTCTGCGCAGCCACGGGTGCGCGAGCACCATGTGGGCGGAGGGCCGCTGAGCGGGGTCCAGAGAGAGCATCCACCGCACGAGCGCCTTGGCCTCGTGCGATACGTCGGACCACGGCGCGAAGGAGAAGTCCACGTGCCCGCTCATGGCGCGTGAAAACACCTCTGCGTCCGTGTCGCCCCAAAACGGCGGGCTGCCCGACAGAAGCACGTACAGTATCACGCCGAGGGACCACACGTCCGCCCTGTCGCCGTATTCCGCACCGCTCAGCACCTCCGGCGCCATGTACAGCGGCGACCCGGTCATCCCGCGCAGCGGCGCGGGGCACCCGTCCGGCCCCAGGTGCAGCAGCGCCGCGAGTCCGAAATCCGCGAGCTTGACTGAAAGAAGAGGAGGCGCCACGGATTGAGGAGGATGGAAGGACGGCGCTGCGTTGACCGCGGAAGAGCAGCAACGGCAGCAGGAGGAGGAGGCGGTTCGGGTGGAAACGGATAAGGTCGAGCACTGAGGCGAGCCGCATGAGCAGGACACAGGACATGCCGCGACTCTGCTGTCGCTCACGCCATCGCCGACGATGTAGCGTTCGCGGCAGGAGCAGAAGCCGCTGTTCCCGTTCGTGCCGTTACCGCCGCAGACGCCGCCGCTGCTGCTGCTGCTGCTACCGGCTGTCTCTGCGCGGGTGAGGAGAATGTTCTCAGGCTTGAGGTCGCGGTGCACTACGCCCCGCGAGTGGCAGAAGGCCACGCCGCTGGCGATCTGCGCGAACACGGCCGCTGCGTCGGCCTCGTCGAAGCGCCCACGGCGCTGCACCTCGTCAAAGAGGTCGCCGCCAGTGCAAAGGTCCATGACTAGGTGAACGCACGCCGCGTCCTCGTACACGGCGCGCAGCTCCACTACGCTAGCGTGGCCCGCGGCGCGCATCATGGCCTCCACCTCGCGCTGCACCTCATCGCGCAGCTCGGGCGCCGCGGCAAAGCGCTCGCGCCGCAGCGACTTCACGGCCATGCGCTGGCCGGTGAGGCGGTCCGTACACCTGCGCACAGTGCCGAACTGGCCCGCACCCAGTGACCGGGAAGCGTCGATCTCGAACCGCTCCGTGATGTCTGCGGGGGGCAGGTCGAAAATCGGCTCCAGAATCCAATCCCTTGTGCGAGCGCCGCAGAGAGGAGCAGCGGCGGCGCACACGGATGCGCGATCACAGCCAGAGTCAGCCGTCATTTCGCCGCAGGACTGAGGGTGGCTGTGGGCGTGGTCGTGGGTCCAAGGGTTAGTGCCGCGGGATTGAGGGTGGCTCGAGTGGCGCTTTGTGTTCGTGAAGTGCTGGCCCTGGTGGAAATCCGTAGCGGCGGTCTCCTCTTGCTCCTGCCGCTCCTTCCGCTTTCGTGGCGAGTGCCTGTGCTCCTGCTCCTGCAGCTGCTGCTCCACTGACTGCGAACGCCTGGGGTCAGCCATGGTTTCGGAAGGCGTCGGTCACAATGTGGCCGCGGAGCAACAAGGCGTAGAGGCAGAGAAATGCGAACGTGTACGTATCACTAGCAATTCTGTGGGAAAAGGTCGTCTGCGTGGAGTTATCTCTCCGGACATCAGGACAAAGCCGTTACTGTCTTTGGCGGGAGTTGGCCGAGGCTGGCTGCGCGGCGGAACCGCGGTTATCAGAGAGGAAATAGAAAAGACTCTGGCTGTGATCGCGCATCCGTGTGCGCCGCGGCTGAAGGTCTCATGCTATCTTTTGACGTTGAAAGAAACGTCACAAAACTTCGATAATAACCTTTCTCCATGAATCAACATGTAGACAAATTTTCAGCGCATTTGAATCAAATCAGTGTGTCATACACAAGTAATGTCATGGTGATTTACACAACAAGGAGATACTCCATTCTAGTAGTACATAAAAAAAAATTGCAACAAACACAACACAAAAAGTAGGGAATGGGGTCTAAATCAATATATTGAAATTTACAAAAAAAGGGACATTGGTTTGCCATTCTAATGTAAAAATACAACTTTATCAAAGATATTTCTCAAAAACAATTATATGAAGAACCAGAAAAACATACCAACATAAAATGAAAACCCAAACAATGAATAAAAATAAAAAAATAAAATTTTGAGTATAATTACTAAATCACATCACCAAAAATGAGTGAATAAAATATGTATCAGTTTCATAAGAAAATGGTTCCACTAGAAAAATCATTCATATCAATGACATCACACACGGAAAACAAAACATCGAAAATCAATAGTGTAAGAAATCATGACATCAAATCTCATGAAAGAATTCAACTCGATTCAACACCATTTGTTGATAACAAAAAAATTAACAAAGGATCAAGAAATGGATTCCTTGTTTCAAATGTTTGAATAATATATCAAATCCAAGATGATTAAAAAATGATGCAATATTTTTCGATCACAAAACTCCCACTCATGCCTAAGTAGAAACATCATGCACAGATTGTGTCATGCTTGACGTAAACATTTCAATATCTGATTCTAAGGGTTTCACGAGTGACAGCGAGCAGACAAACCTACATACCAAAACATGTAATGTATAAGTCATCAAAATTTGTTGTTTTGATCAAAATTACTTGATATTTTATTTTAGTGCCTCTTCAATGTCATGGTCAGTTTTAAGTAATTTCACCCCTCATCGAGCTAATGTACTTCTTCCAACATGAACAAAAGGAGCAATTCACGCAATCTCTAAGACAAAGTCAAGTTTTTTGTTCACTTAGTCTAAGATGCTTCCATTCATTAATGTAAGTTGCCAACCATTGGGCACTCCTCATAACACTCGAAAAATATGATCTTTCATTGAATATTTCTAGTCAAGAAATCAAAAATTATAAACTTCATGCATTATGTAATCACTCCCCTGGTTTTGAAAGCATGTATAGCGGTTGCCATGTGATTAATCTACATTTCATTCCTTCATCTGTCACTTGGTGTAATTCTTCAACTCCATCTCTATAACAAATTTTACTACTTAACATATGGCGGTCGTAATAGGTGTGTGAATCAAGTTTTCTACCTTGCGAATTATGTGCAATTTTTCCCTTGCAAAAACATATATATTCATACTTGTTTCCTATATTTCAACCAATTGTGTGGAAAAACTTCTTATACACTATGATTTCTTTGTAGATGTTCGATTCTTCATTATGTGTACATCAAAATGAACAAATCAAATCTCTTCTCTTACCATTCAACCATTGAAATCGATCAATGGATTGCTAATTTCATGCTTTGCTTGACCCATGAAGTGAATTTTTTTTCTCAAAACATAATGTTAAGATAATCCCATGTTGAAGGCGTTAAATACATGTATCCATGTGCAACATGATTGGAAAGTGGGACATATTGGTTATCTTTCATTTTGAAAAATGAAAAAATCTTTTACATCTCTGGTCAAAAGCAACTTGTACAAGCAGCTATTTGCATGTACATATCTTGCAATGAGTATTGAACATAAAAAAATACATTAAATAATCGTAACTTATGCTTATCCCTTGTTTGTTCACTTTTACAATGGTTTAAGGATTACATAGGGCTTACTTGTCAACCTTCCCTTGACTTAAATGAAATTTTCTTATATTTATTGTTTCAAAATA
Source organism: Penium margaritaceum (assembly GCA_023375785.1). Lineage (NCBI taxonomy): Eukaryota > Viridiplantae > Streptophyta > Zygnematophyceae > Desmidiales > Peniaceae > Penium > Penium margaritaceum. The sequence continues at coordinate 27,545 of SZWC01009131.1, forward strand.
GTTCAAGAGATATTATTTATTTTTTTTTAATTCCTTTCTTTAATATCATTAATTTTATTATTCCCTATACATTATTCTATGGATTTAAAGTGCACACCAATTTTGAATTACTTTTTTAACCAATTGATGTTTTTATTATGTATTTCACTCCCTTTGGAGAATTTTATGGTTTTTTTTGTGTTTTACACACTGAATAAGCTTCATTATTTTCAAAATTTCCATGAATTAATGGTCATTGAGGATATAATAATTTGGTTGATTTTTAAAACAGTGAAAAACTTTTCAGAATTAACATCATATCTTTATCATACTTATCTGTTTCTTCAGTTTAATTATTTTTTAAAAATTTGCATTCGATAATGAGATAAGGAGGTTTGTGGTCTCATAGTCTATATTCATTAAAAATGAGTTGGCTTCATATGTTCCACCTCTTACTTCTATAAATACCCCATGAATCAAATTAAATATTTTTGGAAAATTTTTATGCCTATGAAAATTAAATAAAATCATAATCATTGCGGTAGAATCTATTTTCTTATCCTTTTTCTTTTTCCACCCATTCATCAAGTTATTTGATGATAATGTTCGATATGGAATCTCAAAGGTTGTGGGAGAAATTGTATTCTTTATTTCAATGAAAATTTAACATATGCATGAATTTTAAATATTATTAATGTCAAATTTTGATCGTCTTATAGTACCTTCTTGTTTCCCACAAACAAATGTCTTATTTATTTGCGATGGAATGTGATCTTCTATTTATTCACCAAAAAAAATTGGAAAAATCAGGTGTATTATGCTGATTTTTATGTGAGTTTTGTGCTTTTGTCTCATTATCTTTCATGTTTATCTGGGTTCTCATTTCCTATTTGAGTATGTTATACAGGAGTTTCGTCCATTTACATTACAGACTATCCTTCTTTGTGTACGACCATAGGTATACGCGTTTGCTCCTACCTTTTTGAAAGACGTTGCGCCTCCCTCTTCGTCTGTTGTCACACCGCGACATATTCGGTAATTATTTGCCCATGCATAAGCGGCCCGGTGAACAGCCGCGCTTCCTAGGCGCGGATAATTGTGAACCGTGCTCAAGCCTGCGTGAGGCATGTTAGGCTGTTAATAACAATTTCTGTGAATGTAGCGCGTACGCCACAGTCGCCAGCCGGCGCGCTTCGGTCGCTATTGCGGAGCTCGCGCGCGGCTGACGAGGGAACGAGCCACCGGCCGGCACAGTCGTGCGACTCGTCGGGCGTTGACGGCCACCGCTGGGCTTCGATCTTCGACCAAACGCCGCTGGCGGTCGCAAGCCGGCCGAACTATTCATTTCGACTTTTAATCATGATATATCATCATACATTACATTATAGTACATTTCCTGCCATTCCTAACAGTTTATCATGTTGAACCTTTAGGGGTTTCTCTGTTTTCCATCAGGAAAAGATTTCAGTACATTTATCAACACTGGATCCAGCTGGGGGTTGTAATAAATGCGCGTCGGCCCACCGAATCGGCAGTCACGGCCGCCACCGGGAAATGCAGAGGGGCAGCGGGAATGACTGCTCATTGGTTTTGTCCCGTCCCTTTCGGCAAGCCGAAGCCGTTTTGTTCGCCTTCGTCCCTAACTTGTCGACGGAGACCAGTCGCGACGGATAGCTGACTCGCAGATGTCTTCGCGAGCATGTTGCACAGCTTTCGATGTCCGCTCGCCTGAGTGGGTAAAGAAGAAAAGTGCCCTTCATACCAAACGTAGGACGAGCAGCGGACGTGGCAGCGGCGCGAGATTCTCTCCCGCCCTCACGTGCAGTGACCTTTTTGGGACGTCCAGGTCAAAAGTTTGGCAATATGAATAGCGGGATACATTATTACATCTTACCTGAAAAGAAACTCCTTCAAAATGCATGACAGGCAGAGTTCAGGAAATGTTTCAATCGAACCGTAGGGAAGACTGGGGTTATTAAAAACCTAGAAAACTAAGTCAGCCGCGTAATTTTCGAGAGAAAACTGAGCACAAACCGTCTCAACGAATTCGGTGTCGTCGAGGATGCCGGGCGGCGAACCGACGTGCGCTCTCACTTTTCGGCCGGCGGGTCTACACGGACTGTTTGGAAGCCGATTCAGCGCCCGATCAGCACCAAGACCGAACACTCGAA
>SZWC01009131.1:56793-68950 GCA_023375785.1 Penium margaritaceum
AAAAAATCCCTCTACGGTCTGAAGCAGGCTCCCCGCCAGTGGAACAAGAAGATCCACATCTTCTTTCTGTCGCAGGATCTGCAGCGCCTTCACGCCGATCATTCTGTCTATTTTCGCCATGGCCCCACCCCACTTGGCGTCATTCTGTATGTTGACGACCTGGTCATTTTTGGGCCATCTCTCCAGGTGATCTCCACCTTCAAGCAGCAGCTGGCTCTCACCTTTGAGATGACAGACATGGGCCAGCTCACGTACTACCTCGGCATTCAAGTCAACCACAACATGCTTCAGCCTCAAGTTCTCCTCTCTCAAGCCACCTACGTTCAACGCATGGCAGAGAAGTTTGATCTGGGTCAATCGGCTGCCATTTCCACCCCGCTGGTTCCGCATCATGGCCTCACGAAACCAGCAACACCTGAAACCCTGGCATCACCAGCAGAAGCCAAGTTGTATCCCAGCATGGTAGGATCCTTGATGTATGCCTCTGTCGGCACACGTCCTGACCTGTCCTATGCCGTAGGCATTCTGAGCCAGGGATGTAAGGCACTGACCAAGGATCACCTCACAGCGGCAAAGCGGTGCATTCGCTATTTGCGCAGTACTGCCACCATGTCCATCCGCTACACCAATACCACTGGACCTCTCCTCACCGGATTCTGTGACGCTGACCTCTTGGGTGACCAAAGCAACAGCAAGTCAACCTCCGGTTATGTGTTCAAAATCAACGGGGGTCCTGTCTCGTGGCGCTCCAAGAAGCAAAGTGTGGTCGCACTCTCCTCAACTGAAGCTGAATACATATCACAGAGCGAGTGCACGCGAGAAGCTGTGTGGCTGAGGATGCTGCTCTCTGAGTTGGGTTTCGACCAGCTGGAACCGACAACCATCTACTGCGACAACCAAAGTGCGATTGCACTAGCAGAAGACCCTGTCCTGCATGACAGGACTAAGCATGTCAAGCGGCAGTTTCATTATGTGAGGGATGCAGTAGCGGAAGGAGAAGTCGAGATGGTCTATGTTGAAACCAAGAAGCAGGAGGCTGATATTCTGACAAAATCACTGGATACCAAACAGCACGGTGAACTGTGCGAGCGTCTCGGATTAACCTGCCTGTGAAAAACCGTGGCGGTTAACCCTTGTCGCTAGCAAGGATCGGAGCGCTGCACCCAGCAGCATCATTGACTCATGGACCACTCGCATGGGATGTGTTTTGGATGCTTGACTGCTTGACTGACTGCGAGCGAAAGAGGGGCAGTGAAGGGTACCCTGTAACCGTGATCCATAAAATGGATACACGGAGTGAGGATGAGAGGAAAGGAACCGGTCCAACAGCTCTTCCTCGCGAACCCCCAAAAACATGCTGCTGAAATATCTACCCACCTATTTCTGATCTTGACTCACAAAAAACTCATGATGAAAATGCTCAGGGGGGGAGGAGAAGAACAACAACTAGTCACCGCTCGATTGAAAGAAACTGATGAGAAATCAACCATATGGTCTTATGATCTACGAATGAGATTGGACCAAAAAGGGGGGAATGATGACATTGAGATAGTTTGTGTCCAAACTCATTCTAGCATAAGCAAAAGGGGCAAGAGGGTCAGGGGAGAGGTCGCCACTCTCTCCCCTGGCCCTCCGCCTACTCTACCCTATCCTATGCTCTACCGGGGACCAGGAGAGAGGGTAGTCCCATGCCTCCCCTGGTCATGTGTGTACCTGTATTTCGATACATGACTTCTGGAGCAATTAGTCATATAGCAGCAGGTTTTGCACATATCCATTTGAAGGTTCCGAAGAACGAGCGGGAGCAAGCAAGACTGAAAAGTGCCAGCGTGGCAATCCGGAGCGAGACGACGCTATACTGTCCGGTCACCCTTGACCGAGGCGATCGTACTCCAGACACACGGGAACGGACTTGCAAGAAGCAGTAACAGGGTGACCGGACTACCAGCACTTGTAGATTTTTCTGGCAGTAGCCAGCAGCTGCAGTATTTAGTAGATTGCTTTGTACTTTCACGCCTCTTAATGGAAATGGCAGATTCTTTCGCCATTCATTCGTCTGGATCCTGATCTTTGGTTCCAGCTTCATCTGTCAAGAAATTCAGGCTTGTGCCTTGTGTTATTCTCTCAGATCTGTGACGCAATGTCAATTCAGGACTCTCACAGAAGCAACTTCAGTTGACCAATACAGAAGAAGAAATTCACCGTGACCTGTTCAGCATTCAAGATCTTGGGAGTCCATTTTTCTTACATATAGTTTATAATCAGTAAGAGACAACATGGGACCAGTGGTTGACAGTCGCTNAATTGGTGTACAATTCCGCCACGTCTGCCCCCATCGGCAAGGTGCCATTCAAGGCAGTGACCGGGACAATACCCACCACACCCCTTGGTTTGAGTGTCGCAAGCAACCTGCCAGTGGTGGAGTCTACCACACGTGACTTCAAGTAGATGTGGACGGAGACGTGGCATTCATTGGAAACAGTGCAATAGAAACAGAAAGTGAAAGCGGACCGCTAACGTGCAACTACAATACTCAACGTCGGTAATTGTGTGCTTCTCAACAGTGTGCACGTCAAGCTTCGTGGGGTCTGCCCGGACAAGTTGAAACCTTGTTGGCTTGGTCTGTTTGAGGTTCTTGAAATACGGATACCTGTGGTGCTACGGTTGGCTCTTCCGCTTTCCACGCCAGTCCATTATATATTCAACATATCCAAGCTCAAGCTCTACCTTGATCTGGCTGAGCACTTCCCTAGTCGCAGTTCTAAGCCTCTCCCTCTAGTGGTGATCAAGGGCAAGCAAGAGTTTAAGGTGGAGGTCATCTTTGACCACCACCGTCGTGGACACAGATGGGAGTACCTCGTCAAGTGGAAGGGCTAGGAAGCAGCCCGCAACTCATGGGAGCCTGCCCGCAACTTCAATGTTGGCGGGGTGAATGTCATCCTCTAGGTGTACCGCGAGCAAACTGGGACGACTCGATCCTAAAGGGAGGATAGGCTGCTTTGTCGTTGCAGCTCCAACGACAATGATCATGGCTTTAGGCTTTCTTCACCGTGGATTTAGAATCTGTGGGAGAAACTGCATGAGATCAACCCAAGAACAGGGTCGATCCATCAAGAATTGAGGAAGTTCTGCCCAGCCAAATGTTAGACCGGCCTAGGGGAAAACAGGTGACGGGAATTCATACCAAAGACCAGGGCTCGACCCTTGGAAGACCCAGCAAGGCCAAAGCATGCCTTGTGGACTGATTATTCAATGAATCAAGGATCATTGAGGACCAAGGACTCTCTAGAATGTTGCCCTTATGTGTTTTTCTTAGGAAGGGCATTTCAGGCGGTCGTCACCGCCAATAGTGGTGCTGCCAGTGGTAGAATCCTGTGGTTCACGGAAATGGCAATGTTTCGGTTGTTCCCTCATGGAATGATGCGATTCTTGGTATGTTGGAAAGCTCGGAAGATGAGCTGCGTCATCATGAGAATAACGCTCATTATGGATGGATATGTATGGAGTCACAGATAACTCGGTGACCTCAGGTCGCCTAGGGTGTGTCTTCATGTACATATAGACCTTGTATGTTGATACTTGAATGACAAGTACAGTTCACTCCCACTTTGCCACACGTTTTTCCATGCTCCCCCAAGATGATCATACGCTTCCGCATACATGAGAAGCTGTGCACTGGTCTCCCTTTGGTCGCTGTTTCTGTCGCTTAGTGCTTACACCCTCCAGTTGAGGCCAGCACACCACGCTTGGTTTACAACAGTAGCTCATCACATCAATGGTGCCGACTAAAACGCTTGGATGCAGAATTCATGGCTGACTACCTCAAAGCCACAACCTATATCATGGTAGAGGAATGTTGCAGTCCACAAAAACCTTGTCCATGAAAGAGATCGATACCATCAATCAACGCAATCAACGATTGTGTTGGACCTATGGGAAGTCATGGTACATCTTGCACACTTGCTAAAAACAACATGAACAGGCCAACAAGGCAAGGGAGTCACGGAGAAAAATAATGAGGAGTCCGGAAACAGCAAGGGAGAGGAAAAGACATCGAACCCCTTTCCACATCAGAAAACTCTGCCCGACCTGTTGTCCATTCAAACGGCTCACAACATCATGTACGATGGTTTGTGAGATCGCAAGGTTCAACAAGGGATATATGGAACCCAAATCAACGATACAATTACGGATACAACCAAGGGGTTGTCAAATTTGCATAACGCTACCAAAACTACTCCATGTTAGAGCTTCTTACAGTTTTGTTAGCAACAACATGATTCAAAAGCAAGGTTTACAGAACATACTGTGGGGTACTTGACAAAAACACCATTAACGAATATCTATAGATCCATTGACTTCACAAGCCAATTTGCTTGCAATTCTAAGATCTAGACAGTGTAATGGTCTGGAATAACTGCCTAATACACAACCACAAGAACATCCTTGGATGAGATTTCCTATTCCAACACAATCCACAAGTACATTAATGCAACAAAAAAGTCTATGTGAACATAAACGTTACCTTTGATTGACTAATCCATGATAAAATGATAATTACGGGGAGGAAGCAACAGAGGAAGTTGTAGTAGTCACAATACCTCACAAAAAACTGATATCAATAGATGTGGAGCACATGCATGGCTCCTCTACATGGAAACAGGGATAATAGATGAGACAGTGACAGTAGAGGCGACAACATTGACCTCGATATATGAAACCTTTGTAACTATTTTGAAACATTCTGTTTCTTATTAAGGAGTTTGAAGGGGTTTCTCCCAGGAAATACTTCAAGAGCTACCTCAGCAGTCAGACATCGATCACTAGATAGACCGAAAGATAGATAGCAAACAGATGATCAAAGAAGCCTATTGGATGAGTGACTAGAGGCTGAATGAACTAAAATGCAGGTAGATGATCTGCTGCATCAGGGATTTATCAGGCCATCTACATCACCCGATGTCACACCTATTGTCTTTGTAAGAAAAAAAAACCAACAAGATGTTGTCGATGTGAATTAATTGAACAAAATTAACATCAAGAACCACTGTTCCATTATGTGAGCACACAAAGTTTTAGACCAACTCTGTAGGGAAAGAATTTTCACCAGAATTTACCAATGCAACGGCTACCATCAGATATGAGTATTTGACAAGGACATCAAGAGGACGGCATTCCGTACCGGATATGGACACTTTAAGATCACGCTTATGCCATTCTGACTCACGAATAATCCTGTGACGCTTTTCACGATAATGAACAATGTTTTGTACTATATCTCAATGACTTTGTCATTGTGTACCGGTACAACAATCGCACCCAAGAGGAGAATCGTGGGCATCTTTGAAAAGTCCTTGAGATTTCACAAGGAGAGGAACTCTAGAAAAAAACTCATCAAGGTTGGTTTTGGTTGCCGTTTGATCAAGTTCTTAGACCACATCGTTGTCGGCGAATGAATCATTATGGAACCAAAAAAAGTGGAGGCAATTGATTGTAGGCAAATAGTGACCAACATTTGGGATGTATAGGTGCTTTTCATGTTCTTTAACTACTACGGTCAATTCAGAAAGGACTATGCTCGGGTGCCAGCGTCTCTCTCCAATCTCACTTGTAAAACCACAAAGTGGAGTTGGAAGTTCAGCAAACAAGAGGCATTTTACTCTTTGAGAAATTCTCTGACCTCGGCGCCAATCTTACGATAGGTAGATCCGATAGTGCACTATGTCATGGCCACCAATGCATCCAATCAAGCAAGCGAAGCGGTTTTGTTTCAAGGTAATGGCACTAGTGAACAAGTGGTCACGTATATCTCACAAAACTATGCGCTCTGGAACTCAGCTACGTAAAGCACGAAGAAGAGATGTTGGTGGTCGTACGAGCATTCAAGACGTGGTCGTGCAACCTGGAATGCCAACAATTCATTGTCTGCACCGACCTCCATGAGCTCAAGTATCTAAAATATGAGCCAAATTTGAATCGTCAATAAACTCGATGGATGGAGTTACTTGAGTCAAGATTTGACTACAACATTGAGTACAATCCGAGAAGAACAAATCCAGCGGATGCTCTGACTCGACGAGCAGACATAATGGCCAAGATCAGCATGTTGTTTGTTGAACAAGACCCGTACCTCGTGAGACTATTCGGGAAGGTGTACAAGGAGTTGAGTGCATATGATAAGCCAAGTTCAGGCTCGATGATCCCTACTAGTGAGGGCAGTTTACTTGCCATGTTGTTGTACCACCAAATGAGGAGCTACGGCAGATGCTGTAGGATGAGTGCCATGATACTGGTCCAGGTGGACACTTTGGCGAGGACAAGTCATTGAACAAACTTGCAAAGTATTACAAGTGGGACCAAATGCTGACCGATGAGGCAACATTATGCAAGTCGTGCGACACCTGTCAGCAGCAAAAAAAATCGCATGAGACCACCATGACTACTCCAGCCACTTCCTATTCCAACGTAAACATGGGTCAACATCAGTATGGACTTTGTAACAGGACTGCCTCTCACTCCGAAGAAATGCCGTACTAATCTATGATTTTGTGGTCAAGAATTATTTTAGACCTGTAACTCAGATTCGTGCTTGCTGTTAGTTACTTTGTTTTCTCCAAAACGAACAAACCTGTGCCTACTCGTAACTTTAACTTCGATTTTCCCTCCATTTTCCTTCGTCACCCCAATTTCTGGCTCGAGTTCCACATCGAGCACAGCCAAAAAACTGCCAAGGGCCTTGAGTGTAAGCCATAGCCCACGTGTCATGTGCATCGACCAGAAAAAAAATTCATGCAACGTGGCCTGATCCAGGTCACACCCGCTTGAGCTCGGCTGACATGACTCTATCTCCGTTTTTCTTTCCACATAGCACACATGAGGGTCCTGCAAAATGTTTTTGCGTTTTCACAATAGACCAAACATTGTGCTCCCATAACCAAATACATGAGTTCGTACAAGAAAAAAATTATAATATCAAAATCAAAGGCTTGGCGCGTGTCTGAACAGGCCCGCAAACCACTCATTGCCTTCATGGGCAATCTGAGGCTGCCAAGCCACATCAGGCTTGTCTCCGAGCCTGTGGTTCGTCAGCATTTGAAAAGCCAAGTTTGAAATGCCGAGATCCTACTGTCGATGCATTGACGAGGACGAGTTCTCACCATCGCACACATATTATGTGTGTGCGACGACAAGGGTTGATCCGGACCACTATCTTTTTTTAATTCTAATAGCCTGCTGCACAGACCCGTGAAAGGATTTGCAAATCCATGAGGATTCGCAAATCCGGACCCAGATTTGCAAATCCAGGTCCACGGTTGGATTCGGATCCGCGGATCTGGGTCCATCCTGAGATTTGGGAATCCGGCCCGGTGTGCACCCTTACCTTTGAACCACCTACGTTCCACTAAACTTAACACATGTTGTGCCCCAATAATGAGAATGAGCACGTGTGATGTCGCGTCATTAGTGTTCGCTTGGAGAAACTCTATTAGGGACTTTAGGGATTTCAAGAATATTGGGGCACGGTTTGAGAAAAGTCCAGCAGCGTCGAGAAGTCAACAAGCAGTATTGAAACATCAGTGTGTTTCATGATACTCATATCAAACTTTCTAGAAGGCCATTTGATATGTCAAAAACTTTAGGAACGGGAAACCAAGCGTCGGGATGGCTGGCCAAAAACCCCTAGGCCGATTAGTGTAAAAATCCCGAAGTAAAATCAAGGTGGGCCAACAATGTAAGGAAAGAAATGCCCCCTTGCAGAGTTGAAGGACTCATGTACGTCTAGGACGTAATGTACCTCCCCCCCCCCCCCCCCTTCTGGCTGACACGTCCCATTGCATTAACAGACGTAGGCGGTGACACCTATATTAAACATCCATCAAACAATAAACATCTTGGAGGCTGTCAGGGGGCTCCAAGATATTGTGCCACTGGACCGGATACTTGGATGTTCTTACATGGCATCAATGCCCGAGTATCTCCTTGATCACTCACTCCATATTTATCATCTACTCAGATTGGAGACGGAGGAGTGATTTTTGTGCCAAAGAATCTCTCATTGGGATCCCCACTGTGATTGAGCTTGTTGATGTGGAAAACTAAATAGATCACCATGCTGTCTTGTAGGCTAATTTGAGTAACAACTAGGGTTTGCATGTGCTCAATCTCAAATGTACACAACCATTGGGGTTTGCGCTTTGTGAGGTCTTGTCCACAAAGCTTGATATCTGTAGAAATGAGTACAACACAATTGCCAGCACTAAAGACGTTTTCGCTACGATGTCGAACTACTGCTTGCATCATCACTGCATGTTTCTTGGTAAGGGTGCAGTGCATTTCCTCCCAGAGGCTGGAGAACTCCCATTGATGGATATCAATTGCGTGAATATTACCTCAGCTTTGTAGTCGAGCTAGTGTGGCGGGAAGCTTTTTTATATGGAACTTCAAATGGGAATTTTCTCGTTGCGGTGGAAGTCGTTGAGTTGTACAAGAGTTCAACAGTTAGAAGTTTTACCATCCCACCAGTGCCATGGGGCTCATGTATTGTGTGGAGGAGTTATTTGAGATTTTGACTGGTTCCCTCGGTGTGCCTGTCACTTTGAGGATGGAAAGCCATTGATACCTGAATCCGACTACCATAAAGCATCATCACTTCATGCCAAAACGACTGGTGAAATGGTTGTTCTTATCGCTATTGATGGTATGTGGCACTGTATATAGCCATAATCACGATCACGCTACGGTTCCAATGCAACTTATAGCTCAGCAAACGTTGAAGTGTAGGGCAAGGTAGCCCTGGGTTTGTGCACAGCCATGGAAAAAAAAGGGGCGGTAACAGCTCACAGATTTGTTACAGGTGGAGGCTCGCTAGTCGGGCTCCACCCATCGGGTGGCGAGTAGAGCTCACCCGGCAAGTCACTCAAACCGGGGCAAACGCCCTCACAACCCCAAAAACCGAGCGAGCTCGGCCTCGCTCTGCCCGACTCCACTTCACCTATGTCATTGTGCAGGTGACCTTTTCTTCCTCTACGCACATGCCAAGTTCCATAGCACAGGTAGGGTTGGTAACACAAGACCTAAACAATGTCACTTCCAACTAAGACCTACAAACAGGTTTGGCATGGGAGAATAAACATGAGGAGACGTCGTTGAGCTCTGGCAGAAAGGGAATGGACCATGCAAGCAGGATGGAGGCAATGACTCGTGCGGAGTTTGAGGGTAGCGTGACGTCACGGTGTGTTGCCTCCACTCCTTGCACCAACATTCCTTGCACAGTCACAGCCATATAGGGAAAATGTACAGTTAGGGATTAGAACTCCCCCTTGGACAGGAGAGCGGAGGGAATGCAGCCGAGGTGGTGCAGTTGAAGCAGGAGTGAGGAGGATGAGAGAGCTTTGGTGAGAAAATCTGTCAACTGTGCCTCTCCAATGATAGCACACACTTCCATTGTCCCAACTTCCACTACCTCGCAAACAAAATGATGATTGACACTGACAACTCTGACGGATCAAGACATACAGTGGCGCGTACTGAAGTGATGGCATTGGCATAAGGTGTGTCAGATCCGCATGTACCAGTGCAAGAGGCCTCGTGGTGACACTCAAGACATGTGTTTGCTTTGAGGCCGTGTGGACAGTCAGTAGGGAGAAGGCCATGTCTTGGGGTGTGTTTCAGTAAATCAGTAACTATTTCTTTGTTTATGTGTGTAAGACAGCAATGAATAAGCTCTGTGTGTGATGCGTCAGTGCCATTGAGAACGTGCACTTGCAAAAGGTTCACTTGTGATTGGACAAAGGGTTATAGGGTCATTTTTTACAACATGTCAGTATGCAGTGGCCCATTAGCCAGCGGCGCACTAAATACATCAAAGAGCATGCAACATTACTTGTTTGTAAGAGTAGACACACTTGCCTGCTAGTCTAGTTGTCACAAGTTGACTTTCAATCAGGGCACATACAAGACACAAGTCAACCACAATACTTGCTTGGTGCTTGAAGCCCCATTGTCCCCACACCTTCAACAGAGAGCACTTCCCCAGACTCAGTCCTCACAACTTCAACATTATGCGTGTCAAGTAGTGTCACAAATAGCTGACGATGCGGCAACATGTGGTGCGATGCTATAGTGTCAAACAAGCATTCATGCATGGGTAATGCGTGTCGAGTAGTAATGTGTGTGTGCCCTAACTTTTGACCTGGTGGTTGGGTGTGCCAGACGGTTCAGGTGTATACAACTCCATGGGCGTACTCCACCTCGATCCATGTGGCAGCACCATCAGGTGCTGTGACTTCATTGTCTTGGTGTACGCTCTCTGTGCCCATGCTGGAATGGGGGCAAGTGGATTGGCATAAGGAGTCATGAAGTAGGCCCCTGATACGGTGTTGGAGATGGAGCTGCTGACGGATACATGGGCGGATGCAGCTTTGGTAGGCCAAATGTTGCCACCCCAAGGGGTACCGGTGCACGAGGTCCTGCCACGGTCTAAGTCGCCCATGCTGGAGGGTGCGGATGCAAGACGGAATGCGCGCGCATCGGTGGTAGCTGGCCCACTGTCGGTCGTGTCTGCTACGTAGCAGGGGTCATGATGCGTTGAAGAGCTGGGGACGCCCGCCAGTAGTGACCCAGCTGTCTACAGAAGTTGCATGTCCTATTCCCTGCTCCCTGATCGCGACCCTAGCCCACGCCAACTTGGCCGCCACGACCTCCTCTGCCTCCCCGGCATCCCTTGCCTACTCCCCCCCACCCATGGTGCGATGGAAGGGAAGTACCTCCTCCCTAATGCGGGAACAAACTCACTGCTATGCTCTCATCTTTGCAAGCCTTGCCTTTCAAAATGCCTTTGTAGTTGCCTAGCTCCTCAAACACCTCTACTCGGTCAGTGTTCTCAATGTCAACAACCTTCAGCTTCTGAAGCAGTCCGCACCGAAATTCCTTATACGATTTTCCAAGATGCAGAATGACCGGGTCCAGCCACTCTAAGATGGTGCAGGCGGCACGGAGACCAAGAATCCATCGGCGAAGGTCCATGGCGGCATCCCAATAATCGGCAATGGGAGCACCCGGCTTCGGACAAAGATTACGAAGCTTCTCGCACAGAGCGATGACCAAAGCCATCCCCTGCTCCTCCTTTCGCGTGGTCAATAGTTTCCATGAACCGTGTTGTAAAGGCTCCCCATTGCGAGGATTTTCAGGGTCCTTCCCTTTCCTTCCAAAGCAAAAACAACGCACTGAGTACTGCTAGTCCTCTGGAAGCACGCAGACCAGGGCGTTGTATGCTGTAAGGAGCTCACCCGCGTCCGTGTAGAGGTAGTACGGGCGCCGGTGCCAACACTGGTGTTAGCTACGGCGTTGCCAGCAGCCCCCCTTACCCCCCCCCGGGTGTGGATGTTGTTGCACTCATGACCCCTAGTAGCCTACGTGGGAGTTTCACGAGCAAGCTAGTTATGCGAGCCGCTTTTTTGCTGCCGAACAAACTTGCGGCAACAATTTGTTGGACCCACGTTACGACCAATTTTCTGCCACGAGCCCGAAGCTCGACAGGAAACACCATTCTTGGTCTCAAGATAGCTGACAAGCCACCTTGGACCTGCAGAAACACTTTGTGGGCCGGGGAAACCCGCCGTCTCCATAAGATGGATGGGGCGGTGCTTGGAGCTCACTCTCCTTGCCCCTTCTTCCTTCATAGTTTGCCCCCCTTTCTCTCGTGTCGCCAGGATACTATTCACTCGGCCTAGGATTGGGATTTGAATTCACAAGTGTTGTGCACAGCCTGCTAGGACGATAGCGGCGCAGATATACTCTGCGCTCTCCCTCTTCTTGCCTCCTTTTTCTGTTTTTTCTCATCAACTTCGCTGCCATCCTCACTTCTGCCGCCTCCACCCTCTTTGCACTGTCGACATCCCTGGTATTGTGTGCAACTTGCTGGTCCAGCAGCTACGCGGATTGACGTTGGGACCATCCTCTTTTGCCCTTTTTCCTTCAGACGGGCCTCCACCATCTCTTCTGCTGCCTCCACCCAGGTGGCGCGGCCTAGGGCTGGGAAAACGGCAACCCTACTACTTCGAGCGGCCTCCTTTCATGGCAGCCACACGGATCTACTTCCGTGCAGTACTCGGCCGCCCCCTGTTTTCCTTGGGCCAGCTCCACATGCCATCATTTA
>SZWC01009131.1:68960-101015 GCA_023375785.1 Penium margaritaceum
ATGTTGTTGCACTCATGACTCCTAGTAGCCTACGTGGGAGTTTCACGAGCAAGCTAGTTATGCGAGCCGCTTTTTTGCTGCCGAACAAACTTGCGGCAAAAATATGTTGGACCCACATTACGACCAATTTTCTGCCACGAGACCGAAGCTCGACAGGAAACACCATTCTTGGTCTCAAGACAGCTGACAAGCCACCTTGGACCTGCAGAAACACTTTGTGGGCCGGGGAAACCCGCCGTCTCCATAAGATGGATGGGGCGGTGCTTGGAGCTCACTCTCCTTGCCCCTTCTTCCTTCATAGTTTGCCCCCCTTTCTCTCGTGTCGCCAGGATACCATTCACTTGGCCTAGGATTGGGATTTGAATTCACAAGTGTCGTGCACAGCCTGCTAGGACGATAACGGCGCAGATCTACTCTGCGCTCTCCCTCTTCTTGCCTCCTTTTTCTGTTTTTTCTCATCAACTTTGCTGCCATCCTCACTTCTGCCGCCTCCACCCTCTTTGCACTGTCGACATCCCTGGTATTGTGTGCAACTTGCTGGTCCAGCAGCTACGCGGATTGACGTTGGGACCATCCTCTTTTGCCTTTTTTCCTTCAGACGGGCCTCCACCATCTCTTCTGCTGCCTCCACCCAGGTGGCGCGGCCTAGGGCTGGGAAAACGGCAACCCTACTACTTCGAGCGGCCTCCTTTCATGGCAGCCACACGGATCTACTTCCGTGCAGTACTCGGCCGCCCCCTGTTTTCCTTGGGCCAGCTCCACATGCCATCATTTACAGTCAAACCTAGCTCTTATACCATCATAATCACATTGCGGTTCCAAAGCAACTTACAGCTCAGCAAACGGTGAAGTTTAGGGCAAGGTAGCCCTGGGTTTGTGCACAGCCATGGAACTACAAGAAAATAAGAGTAACAGCTCATAGAGCTCTTTGGGTTGAGGCTCGCTAGTTGAGCTCCATCCATCGGCCAGCAAGCGGAGCTTGCCAACAAGTCACTCGGACCGGTGCAAACGCCCTCGGACTCCCAAAAACTGTGCGAGCACGGCCTCTCGCTATCCACCACTTCACCTATGTCACTGTCCAAGTGACCTGTTGTTTCTCCACCCACATGCAAAGTTCCATGTCACAAGTAGTTTTGGTAACACAAGACCTAAACTATGTCACTTCCAACTAAGACGTACAAACAGGTTTGGCATGGGAGACTAAACATGAGGAGAAGTTGTACGGATGTGGCAGGAAGGTAGCGGTCCATGCAACCAGGATGGAGGCGACCACTTGTATGGAGCTTGAGGGTCGCGTGCCATCATGGTGCGTTGTCTCCACTCCATGCACCAGCATGCCCTGTGCACTCACGGCCATACAAGGAATATGAATCCACTTTCACGGATTCGGATTCTCGAATCCGGATCTTGGATCTGGATTTTCGAATCCAATTCCGGAACCCAGGATTTGGTGTGCACCCTTATTCAAAGGGATGAGATGCGGGAAAAAAGATGATTTGAGGATTTGGTAATTTTAGATAACTTGTATAAGGCAGTGTGTGTACTTTGATGACAAGTGTCGAGTGATTCGAGCACATATACAGTACTGGACGGTACATTCACCAAAGATTTGAAAACCTTTTCATTGATTGCTATATTAGCCAAAATTCCAAGCAAAAGCCGTTTTGTAGGTGTTCACCCAAAGAGCCTGCTCATTGAGGTGCAAATCTTCATATTCACCGACAAGATCAGCGATGGTGTGAGCATGCCACAGAAGTCCCTTCGTCATAGCCCGATTATCCAAGAATTTGGATGTTTGAAAGTAGATCATGGAGATCTCGCCTGCTTGTCACATGCACGTGGCACAAGGACCCGAAGTACAAGAGCCCGTCTGACGGACAAACCATCTCCTGCACACAAGTTTTTCTTGGCATTTAAGTGCTCACCACCAAGCAAGATCACCCAAATTTCAAATGTGATTCACCAAAGTGGCTAATAATCTCTTTAGAAACCAATGGGAAAATCAATATAATTATGTTTGGTGAATATTCCGTGTAGTACGGTATACAATGCCAAGAATGAGAATGAGGCATATGTTGGGTCCTCGACGCTTCATCCGAGCAACGCGTGTGAGGTCGCACCGTGAGTGGCTGCTTTGAGAAGCTCCACCAAGAAGTCGGAGGGCTTCGAGAATATCATGGTGCCACTTTTTAGACTTCTAGCAGCTTTGAGAAGTCGACCGAGAAATATCCAACCATTGATATGGTTCAAAACACTTATATCGACCTCTCTGGAAGGTGGTCAAAGTAGACAGAACCTTCTGGAATGGAACACCGGAGGTCAGGGCAGGTGGCCAAAATACCCTTGGCCGATTGACACAAGAATCATGAGGTTGTTGTGCAGTGGGTCATGAATGTAAGAATAGAGATTTCCACTCGTTGAGTTTAGGGACTCATGTACATGAGGGACGTAATACTTCTCCCCCCTTTAAGCCACGATATCCCAGCGTATTAGCAAACTTAGGTTGGTGATGACGATAGTAGCCATTGATCAAATGATCAACGTCTTGGAGGTTTTCATAGGGCTCCCAGCTGTTGTGTGTGGCATCGTAGCTATGTCACTTGACCAAATACTCGGTCATTTTTCCACGACGTTGATGTCCAATGATAACTTTGATTACATACTCCATATCCCTGTCCACTTGGAGGTGGTGGTGCACCGTGTCTATGGTGGAAGTTTGTGCTGGAGTCCTGGTAGTGCTTGAGCTTACTGATGTGGAAAATGGGATGGATCGCCAAGCTGTGAGGCAAGCAAATTCAAGCAATGACAGGGGCTTGTATTTGCTAATTCTCAAACGGTCCCAACCACAAGAATTTGAGCTTCGCAAAGCCATGTCCTTGTAGTTTGATGTTTGTCGAGCTGAGGAGGATGCAATCACCAGCGCTAAACATGTCATCACCACGATATTGATCAGCTTCTCATTTCATGATTGCTTGTGTCTTGATGAGGGTCTATCATGTTTCCTCCAAAATGCTTAAAAAGTCGCTGTATTGGATATCAACTGCGAGGATGTTGTTCCAACTCTATAATCCTGCTGGTGTGGTGAGAAGTTTACCGTAGACCACTTCAAAGAGAACTTTACTCATTGTAGTCGAAGTGGTGGAGTTGTATGCGAGTTCTGCAGTCGGAAGTTTTTCTATCCAATCCGTACCATGCAGCTTGGATAATGTGCGAAGAAGCTATTCAAGCATCTGATTGGTCCGCTCTGTTTGCCCGTTGGTTTGAGGTTAGAACGCCATTAATAGCTATAACTATTATAGCTATTAATGGCGACTGCGATAACGCATCATCAATTTGTGTAAAAAATGGCTAGTGAAGTGGCCGTATCTGTATGTTGATGATAACACGTGGCACGTCGTGCAACCGTAAGATCTGATTTAGAAACAACCATACTATCCCTTCTACGGTAATGGTGGTCATCATCGGGGTGAAGTGCGACATGTTAGAAAACATGTCCACCACAACAAGGATGACATCCTAATCCTCATGGGTGGTGGACAATCCCATCGCAAAATCCATGTTGATATCAATCCACTCTGTCAGAACAGGTGGGGGTTGAAGTACAACGGGTGGCTTCGTATGACAAGAATTTTCTCTTATAGGTGTCTTACAATTTACAGAAGGCTGACATCCACCGCCGCGCTTGCACCACTGCAGTGGTGCAAGGTGCCAAGCTGGCTTCCTCAGAGCTGCCGGGTGCAACATCTCCTGCTGAGCACCACGTGGAGCGGCCGGCATGCCAGTCCAGTCGCCGGAGAAACAATGTGCACGCGGCCGAGGACACCCCATCTTCGTCGCGGGCCGCACCACAAAGCCCGGTAAGCCCCAGCCACCCTGCTTCCTCTGGGGGGGTCGAGCCGCTGCATAAAACCGCTCCCCTGTCTTTGTACTCCGCTGTGCATCATTACATAGTAGAGCTTGCACATAAGCTCACCCAAGCCGCTTGCACCGTGATAGACGCTGTTGCTGTAGCTGCCGCCACATTTGCCGTAGCAGCCCGTGCAGAACGCGCCCCTGCCTCCATGCCCGCTGGACGTGCTGCGGAGTCATACACTGAGGCCGTAGTAATAGCTGGACCCATAGGTGCGGCAACGGCAGATATTGGGACGTAGTTAGCCGTAGCCGCAGCTGCCGTGGCTTCCTCGACAGCTTCTGCAGCCTCTACTGTGTCTACAGCCGCTTCAGCCATCCGTAACTCCACAGCCATTTGTGTTGCATCTGCTGCATCTGCAACCTCCGATGTCACCATCCTTGCAGCAACGACCATCTCTGCAGCAACAGTCCTACCTACTGTGGGTGTTTCCTTCACCACAAGCGTTTTGGCCCTGGTGGTGCCAGCTGCATCCCTCCTCTCTGTTCTATCCGCTGTAGGTGCTTCCATTGTCGCACCCCTCCTCGCCTTCCTGCGTAGCCCACCTCGCCCCTCGTGAGGGCTTGTGGTATCTCTCTCTCTCTCTCTCTCTCTCTCTCTCTCTTGCCTGCATGTTGTCTCTCTTCTCTGTTGTGGCTTGGTTGTGTGACTTGGGCCGGGTCTTTTTATAGCACAACTAACGTGCCTAAGGCACTCCTAGTTTTCCCACGCCCACTGGGGCAGGGGCAACTCTGTCGAATTCTTTTTGGCAGGGCCCCTCCGTCGCCACCATGACTGGTGACAACAAATCATTCATAGCAACTCTTCAGCGCCAGCTGACCCTCGCTCGCGAGGCTCAGCAGGAGGCTGAGGACCATGTCAAGCTCGCTGAGGATAATCACGCCGCTTTTGCTGATGAGGTCGCCGCCAAAGTGCTGTGTCGCCTACCCACTGCATTTGCTCCAATCAACCCCACTCCTTCTGCAGGCACCTCTTCTTCTTCTAGCATTGCCTCTGTTGGCAACACCGCTAATGCTGCCACTCTTCCTGTGCCTCGCCAGCATGACTTCTTTTCTCAACCCCTTGCACTTACCTCTGGGCTCGTCTGCTCCTCCTAGGAGGTGCGTTTCAGCGCCTGAGCTCGAGGAGAGCAGTTGTGGGAGTACTACTCCCCCACTGTTACTTGTTTTACACCGCTTGCTACTGACTCTGCCCGTGCTGTCCATGCTCTCATCGTTGCTGCTCCTGGATTGCTGATTGATGATGTTGGCACCTACAATTCTGACCTTGCTTCCCATCGCCCTGCTGACCCCATTGGCGCATACGCCATGCTGCATCTTCGTACCACCATCACTGGCCGAGCCGCTCAGAGCGCGCTTACGGTCCAATTCAACACGCTCCTCATGCGTGCTGATGAGACCGCTGATGCCTATTGGGCTCGCGGTCTCAAGCTCTTTCGTGAACTTGACGATGCAGCACCTAACCAGCTCTCCGCTGTTCTGACCATGGTCAACGGCCTAATTCCTGAACTGTCCGATCTCCTTCGCAATGTCAAAGCTGATGAACTGCGACTCCTCGCCTCACAGCCGGTCCAGCGCAAGTCGCTGTCTGGCGTTGGAGATCTCTGGGACTTTACGTCCAAGCGCCTTGCTGGCTGGTGGACCAGTCTTCAGAACAAGCGCCTCCATCGTTCTTCCGTCACAGGTGTTGCTGCACTCACCACTACGGCTACACCCTCCTCCTCTTCTGCTGCATCTTCCCCCGCCTCCGCCGCCTCTCCCTTGTCCTCTCTTGCCGCTGCCCTTGCTCCCTAGGATCGTGGCAAGGGCAAGGGGAAGGGCAAGGGCAAGGGCAAGGGCAAGGACAAGGGTGCTGCCGCTTCCTCGCGGGATCCGGTTGCAGTTGTGTGTTGGAAATGTGGCTTTATGGAGCACTCTACTTGTACTTTCCCTGCTCCTCCGGACGACCTCCGCCTTGCCTGGACCATGCACGACCACTGGGCTCTCACCTCCGGCTCCTCCTCTGCACCCTCTCCATCTGGCTCCGGTGGCCCATCGCGCTCCTCCCCCCCACCTCTAGCTCAGGCTCACGCCGCCTCCGGCATGCATTATTTTCCGCCGCCTGGCCCCTACCCCTGGGGCTGGCCACCTCCTTACGGGGCCCCTGCATATGCTGTTCCCCCGTCTTCCGCCTACACTGCTCCACCCTGGTTCCCGCCTTCCTCCGACGCGTCTACACTAGCTCCGCCAGCGTCTGTGGATGGTGATCGCGGTGATCGGGAGCGCCACCTTGAGCAGTCCCTCCTTCAGCTTCTCTGCCTTTGCGATCAGGGAGGTGAGGGTGTTGCATTGCTGGCCAGAGGTCGTGTGTGTCAGATTGACAGTGTCCTTTGTGGGGATCCTTCTTGTCATGTTCTGGGTGCCTTGTGTGAGTCTGTTCCGTGGATTGAGCATTGGCAGTCAGACTTCCTTCCTCGTTGTCTCTCCCTTTGTACCTTGTCTCCGTCCTCCGTTGGCATTGTCGCCACACCCAGTGGGCTTCCCTTTGTGCGTGTGTCCAGTGGCCTCTGGGTCCTTGACTCTGGGGCAACCCACCACATGACGTCTGTGCGTTCCTCGTTCGTCTCGTTAGGTCCCGTCGGTTCTGTCCACTTTGTTCGTACTGGGTCTGGTCAGTTGCTGCCGGTTTAGGGTATGAGCATCGTGCACTTTGTTGGACCCAGTGGTGCTCTATACCGGCCTGATATTCTGTATGTGCCTTCGCTAGAGCTCAACCTGCTTTTGGTGCCGTCCCTGGATGATCAAGGAATGGACTTCACTGCTGGCTGTGGTTTTGGCACAGTCTCTTTTTGTTCCTCCTAGTGTACTGTTCTTTGTGGCATAAAGTGTGGCAAACTCTATCGTGTTCCCTTGCACGCCCCCTCCGCACTTGCCGTCAACGTTGTCCTTGCTCATGTTGTACCCTCTCTCGCTCCTAACCTCGTCTGTCTCTTGCATCGTCACCTTGGTCATGTCCACACTGATGCCATTTATAGCATGCTTTGTCTCGAGCCTGCTCTCGGCCTCTCGCCCTCTAGCTTCCCTGCCCATTTCCTTGCTGATTTTCTTGATTGTGCACAAGGGAAGATGCATTGCTTTCCCTTCTCTCCTTCTGAGTCTTACTCAACCCATCCCTTTGATCTTGTTCATGCGAGTATCATGGGGCCTCTGCCTCATGACCTCCCTGGTGACGTGGGTCGCTGCGTCTTATGTCTTACTCAACCCATCCCTTTTCTTGCTTTTGCCGGGTGTTTGCACTCCGTCAGAAGAGCAATGTTTGCTCTATTGTTGAGTCATGGCTTGTTCAGGCTGAGCGTGCCTGTCAACGGTCGCAGCGCATCTTCCGCAGTGATCGTGGCGGCGAATTCCTTGGTCCCACCACTCGTCTCCTTGAGTCTCGTGGGGTGTGTCTGGAGACATCAGCCCCGTACACACCTCAACAGAACGGTGTCTCTGAGTGTTGGAACCGGACGCTTGCCAACGATGTCCACACGCTCCTGTCTGAGTATGGCTTGCTGCCCCTCTTTGCCTTCGAAGCTATGTGCTACATGACGCGGGTATGGAACCGTGTTCCCCACGGTCCCCTTCCACATACTGTCAATCTGTTTGAGCGTTGGCATGGTCATCGGGCCGACCTTCGTCTGGCTCGGGTATGGGGTAGTATCACTTCTGTTTGGCTGCTTGAGGATCTCCGTGATGGGAAATTGTCCCCTCGCGGTCGTCTGTGCCCCTTTCTTGGGGTGTCCGCGCAGTCCAAAGCGTGGTATTTCTGGGACCCTGTCCACCAACTTGTCGTCGAGTCTCGCGACAATTTGTTTTGAGTCGATCTTCCTTTTGGATCTCAGTCGCCTGTCCCTCGACTCCTTCCTCCTGCTCCTCTCTCGACTGAGGGGAGATGTCGGTCCTGCCGCTCTGGCTGTCCCTGTCGCGCCACTGCAACTCTCACCCTCGTTGTAGTCCTCGTCGTCTGGGCCTGTCCCTACCTTCTATGCGTCCTCTCCCCTCAAAGTATCATCTTCGTCTAGTTCCTCCAATGTACCGTCCTCTCCGGTCACCGACTCTCCCCGGTGTGCCTCGCCCCTTGCTGTGTCGTCCAACCCGGTCACACCTCCAGTTTCCACTTCACACGCGACCTCTCCGTTTGGGTGTCTGACCCGCCTCCGCATGCCACCACTGGTACTGCTCTTGTCTCACCCTTCGTCCGGGTAGGGCGTCTCCGTGCACTCCCAAACCGTTCTAGCACTTCCAGTACCTCAGCATACCCTCCTTAGTCTCAGACGACACACTCCCCTGCTCACCTTACCGGCATGGACGCGCTGGGATTGGCTACTGGGATCGCCCACCCTAGTTCCACCCTTGGGTACTCGCTCCTCTGCTTGGAGCACAAGCGAGCCTTGGAAGCTGCAATCTTGAGTAGCGTGGCCGAGTATCATGCAACGTCGGCCACCACTGTCTTGCCCCCAGAGTCGACCACGGTGCATCAAGCACGTGCAGCCTCCGACGCATAGCAGTGGGAGGGTGCAATGCATGGTGAGCTCGACGCTCTTGATTGTCATGCGGTGTATGAGCTTGTCGATCTGCCACCTCGGCACAAAGCCATCGATGCTCGTTGGGTCTTTCTGCAGAAGTACAAATCCAATGGTGCACTCGACAAGTACAAGGCGCGCCTCACAGCTAAGGGGTCTTCCTAGGTCCCAAGCGTCGACTTTGATGAGACGTTTGCACCAGTCGGGCGATACACCACAGCTAGAGCACTGTTGAGTCTTGTGGCCCACCGCGATTGGGAGCTTGAGCAGATGGATGTAAACAATGCATTCCTCCACGGACCATTGGATGAGGAGATTGACATTGTCCAGCAACCTTGCTACTCTGATGGCACTGACCGAGTGTGGCAACTGCAGAAGGCCCTCCATGGCCTGAAGCACTCGCCGTAGTACCTGAACCAAGAAATCACCACCACTCTTGAAAAGGGAGGCTACTGACGTAGTATGATGGATCCCTCTTGTTGGGAAAGGAGCCATCCGGCTCAGTTTCAGGTCCACAGGAGCAAATTCCAAGAAACTACTAGATTCCTGCTCCGATTGTCAATACAACTTCACTATCAGAAAGATCAGGTGGCAAAATGTCTACAATCCAAGTTTCAGGCCAATCCAACGGTCGGATAAGGAAATATGAAAATCATCGAAGTTTCCAGGGTCATGGACCGCCGATGACTCGGTGACCATGGGCGATGGCTTGATGCCTTAGCCTAAGAAAAGAAGAAGGCAGGAGGTCTAGGGTCAATACCTGATGGGAGAAACATCCACAAAAGTCCTAGATTCTTGGGTTGCCTTGTCTGAGTGTGCTGACTAGGAAAAAGGTACCTCTCCTTACTTTTTAGGTGAGGTGAGATCATTGTGTGCTAGCCATGGACACATGGCGATTCTCCACGAGATTGTGGGTTATGTGACCACTAGGAGTGTGCCATGAGAGAATTTTCTAGCTCTCTAGGTCGTGTGTGAGTGGTCACCCTGATTGTTAGGCTGATTTCCTCTCTTGTGTGAGATTATGGACTCTAGTGTGTGAGCCTTAGCATCTATGGCTAAGTGGTGTGGCTTGTGAGAGGGCTGACTTGCCCAAGCAGTAGCTCTATATGTACTCTATCATTTTGAGTGATTCAATAACCATTCTTCAGCACAAATGATGCCCTTTCATTCCCACATGCTCGCTGCTCCAAGGCTCCCTCTCTCCTCCAGTTCCAACACTTGGTATCAGAGCAAGGTTTTACCAGTTTCAGACAACACAGACCGGCACTTTGAGAGTGACGTGTTTGGGTCAATCCTTAAGAAAATTTGACAATCGACCACTGCATCTTCAGGTTCACAAGACAAGCTTTCAAACGAGCCCAAGATCGCAAAGATCCAACAGTCGGATTGAGAGTTATGCTCAAAACGAGGTCGGCCAGGGCTACACTCTTCTGTCTAAGTAAGAATGTCGCCATGTGATGACCATAACTCTCTCATTTCTTTGTCAAACTTAAAATGTAGCACATGTGAATTGAATTACTTTTCCTAAGCTTTCCATTGGGACAAAAATATTTGCATTTTATTGGTACATTTGGGAGAAACACCGTTTACAAGCTGGCTGGTGTGAGCTTGAGTAGGAGCAGCGGCATACCCTGTCTTCAAAAGGGCAAATCTCTTAAAATCCCCTGTTGATGACCCTGTTTTATGGGTCGATCTGAAATTTCTTGAGCTGAAATTTCCAGTAGTGGGCTCAATTATTCCAAATTCCTAGACTGCTGGCCTCTACAGTCCATATTCTTCAGACAGATTTCCGGCAGAAGGAGCAGCAGAAGCAGGGGTACCGCCGCCACTCAAGGGCAGTGCTGAGCATCACCAAAGCTCAAAATGGCAGCAGCAGGCGTGGTAATAGCAGCCCAGCCCTTGGAGAGGCTGGAAGGACGTGCAAAATTCACATTTTGGAAGATCCGTACCTGCCTCCTTTTGGAGGAGAGGGGCTTGTGGGAGGTGGTGAGCGGCCACGAGCGCGCTCCGCCTCTACAGGCAAAAGGCATCACCGTAGCGCAGGTGGTGGTGGGGAAGACGCCACAGAAAGGTGCAGTAGATGCAAGTTTTTCTACAACTGCAGCAGCGGCATATGAGGAGTGGAAGAAGAAGGATGGGCAGGCCTGCAGGCTGCTTGTCAATACCATCTCCAACCCGCATCTTTAATACGTGAGTGACAAGGCTACTGCAAAAGAGGGGTGGGACATGTTGTGCAAGAAGTATGAGAGCAAGGATCCTGCATTCCTCATGCTTTTGGAGGAGAAGATGACGGTGTTGAAAATGCAGGGTGGCAAAGGGATGGAGGCGTACTTGGACAGGGCAAAGGAGCTCGCAAAGCACCTGAAAGCGGCCGGCAACCCTGTGGAAGAGACACACTTCATTCACCTCTTGCTAAGGGGACTCCCAACGAGCTATGACACGATGCGAGAGACGCTGGAGTGCCAGCCGACTCTCGACCTGGATTTCATCTGCATGCACCTGGTGCAGGTGCAACTGCGTCGCAATGCAGCAAATTGCAATGACGGCAGCAGCAATGAAGCAACTTTTATGGCCATGGGCTCACGCAACCAACAGCAGCAGCAGTCTGGGCAGCAGAGAGGCAAGGAGAAAGGCAAGTGCCACTATTGCCAGAAAGAGGTGCACTACAAAAAGGAGTGCTTCAAGTTCAAGAGGGACCAGAAGGAGCAGCAGTAGCAGTAGTCCTTGCAACAGGAGCAGAAGCAGCAACCTCCACAGCAGTAGCAGAAGTCACAAGAGAGTCAGCAGTCACAAGAGCGTCAGCAGCAGCAGCAGAACTAGACCGGCGTGCGCCACTTTGGCAACATGAACATGGCTAAGCAGGTGTGCGACCGCCTCTTCATGCCAAAGTCTGACATGTCGTAGAAAGAGGAGGCGACAAGGAATCAGGGTGTACCAAGAGTCTCAAGGAGTGGTTTACGCAGCTGCTCTCAATCCCCCCGCGACCTATTGCTTTGGATGATGATCGAGTGGTGTATGCTGAGGCGATTGGGATTGTGGAGATGTGGTTGGAGACCCCGCATGGCATTGAAGTGGGAGTGTTCCATGGCGTGCTGTATGTACCTGATGCTGCGTTCAACCTTCTCTTAGTGTCCTCTTTCACCAACACATGACTGCGAGTTGTCTTTGACGATGACTATGGCTACATCCTCGACAAAGAAACGAGAGAGGAGTTGGCCAGGTTGATGAAAGAAGGCGACATGTACCGCCTGTTGGGGGCAACCAAGATCCAGCATGAGCAGAGTCTTGCAAAACTGGTGCGGGCGACAGATGGTGAAATCTGGCATGCGCGCTACGGCCACATTGGCATGCACGCCTTGCAACAGCTTCAAACAAAGCAGATGGTGCGTGACTTGCCCACCATCTCCACTTTGAGTAGCAGTTGTTCATCGTCTGTTTGGAGGGGAAGCAGTATCGCGAGGCGTTCTCTGGAGCAGGAGAGCGCATGAAGGAGGTGCTGGAGCTGGTCCACACAGACTTGTGTGGCTCGATGCAGAATCAGAGCTCCGGAGGCTCTAGGTATATTCTAACCTTCATTGGTGATTTTAGCCGTTACACTACTGTGTACTTGCTTTCCTCCAAGGACCAGTGCTTTGACAGGTTCATGGAGTTCAAGGCCATGGTGGTGAACCGGACGGGTAAGAAAATCAAGGCGTTGCGCAGCGATCGCGGTGGCTAATAGCTGAGCAAAGACTTCTAGGACTACCTCGCAGCAGCGGGCATCACGACGCAACGCACCACGCCATACTCGCCGCAGTAGAACGGTGTAGCAGAACGCGCCAACCGCACCATCATTGAGTCGGCGCGCTCCATGCTTCATGCGGCTTGGCTCACTTACGACTTCTGGGCCGAAGCAATGAGCAGTGCGGTTTACATCAAGAACCGCAGTCCAACCAAGGCGTTGAAGCATACGATGCCGTACGAGGCATGGTTAGGCAAGAAGCCGAGTGTGGGCCACCTCTGTGCGTTTGGCAGCTTGGCACACATGCACGTGCCCAAGGAGAAGCGGCAGAAATGGGACGCAAAGAGTGCACAGATGCTGATGATTGGCTATGACGTGGCAAGCAAGGCCTATCGCCTCTACGAGAGGGATACTGGCCACGTCATCATCTCCACGGATGTTGTCTTCAACTAAGGCAATGTCATGAGCAACAACATAATTTATGAGGAAGGAACAGAACCAGAAGCTGACGAGGCAGTGGGAGCAGACACCTTTCCTAACCGAGTCTCTCCAGACCCTTCGTCTACTGTGACGGTGGGAGAACCACTCTTTTCTCCCATGTCTGATGCAACAGATACAGCGGCCTCATTGGCAGAAGCAGAGGAAGAAGATGCACTACCACAAGCAGCAGTAGTTGTGCCAGCAGCATTGCGCTAGTCGCCCGCTAATGCTCCAGCACCAGGTCACAGATACCCTCTCAGGGTGCGCTACAAGCCTGGTGAGCGTGGCCATTTCTGGATGCTGCAAAAACAAGACCAGATGAACGTCGCAGTTGCAGCAGATTCTGATGAGCCGACGTCGTACAAGGAGGCCATGGCTGCACCAGATGCAGTAGACTGGGCGCAAGCTATGCAGTAGGAGATACAATCACAGCTCGACAACGGTACGTGGGAGCTGACCGAGCGTCCACCTGGACGCAAGGTAATCAAGTGCAAGTGGGTGTTCAAGAAGAAGAGGGGCGCAGATGGCAACCTTGAAAAGTACAAGGCGAGGCTCGTCGCCAAGGGCTACGCGTAGTACGAAGGCATCGACTACACTGAAACCTTTGCTCCTGTTGTAAAGTTTACCTCTATGCGCACGCTCCTCTCTTATGCAACAGCTGAGGACTTCAAGATCCACCATATGGATGTCAAGACGGCATTCTTGAACGGTGACTTGGAGGAGGAGATCTACATGGAGCAGCCAGAGGGATTCGTCATGGATGGCTGGTTTGTAAGTTGCAGAAGTCACTGTACGACCTCAAGCAAGCGTAGCGTGCTTGGAACCTGAAGTTGGATGCAGCGTTGTAGTGCATAGGGTTCGAGCGCAGTGAGTGTGACTACAGTGTCTATCGCTGGCAGCATGGGCATGAGATCCTCATGATCATTGTCTATGTGGATGACATGCTCCTCCTTTCCAACAACATGTCTGCACTGCAAGAGTTCAAGGAGGCCATGCAGGAGCACTTCCAAATGTCTGATCTCGGAGAAGCTTCATACTTCCTCGGCATCCAGATCACACATGAACGCAAATCATGCTCTCTCTCGTTGCAGTAGAGCCGCTACATCAAGGATGTTTTGCAGCGGTTTTGCATGGCGGAGGCCAAACCCATCGGCACGCCGCTGGAGACGCGGCAGTTGCTTCTGAGCTTCAATGGAGAGGCGGATGCAGCTGAGCGGCAGAAGTACCAGAGTGCCTTCGGCAGTCTCATGTACCTGATGGTGGCAACCAGGCCGGACCTCGCACAAGCTGTGAGCGTTGTGAGCTAGCACATGGCTAATCCCAGACCTGAGCACCAGAAGGTAGTGAAGCGGATATTTTGCTACCTTGTTGGAACCATCAACATCGGCATCACCTACAATGGCAACAACAACAGCATCATCGGTTACACAGACGCACGTTGGGCTTCAAACCCTGAGGATCGCAAGTCCATCTCTGGACATGTGTTCCTCATGAATGGCGTGGCCATCAGCTGGTGCAGCAAGCAGCAAGTGGTCGTGGCCATCTCAAGCACGGAAGCTGAGTACGTCTCTCCCAGCTTTGGAGCCAAGGAAGCAGTTTGGCTTCAGCGTCTTGTGGCCGAGATGAGTGGGAGTGCAGCAGTTCTAGTTCCCATGCGTGTTGACAACCAGAGGGCAATCGCACTCGCCAAGAACCCTGAGCACCATGCTCGCACTAAACACATCGACATCGCCTATCACTTCATCAGACACATGGTGTAAGAGGGTGCTATCAAGCTGGAGTTTACTCCAACCAGCAAGCAGGTCGCTGATTTCTGTACCAAGCTAATGACTTGTGAGAAGCAGCAGTTCTGCATGAAGGCATGTGGACTCAGCCCACTCTGACTGCGGCAAAGTGGGGGATTGTTGGGAAAGGAGCCATCCGGCTCTGTCTCAGTTCCATAGGAGAAACTTCAAGGAAACTACCAGATGCCTGCTCCGATTGTCAATACAACTTCACCATTAGAAAGATCAGGTGGAAAAATGTTTTGCGGTCCAAGTTTTAAGCCGATCCAACGGTCGAATAAGAAGATATGGATTTTTTAAGTTTCCAGGGTCATGGACCGCCGATGACTTGGTGACCATGGGCGATGGCTCCATGCCTTCGCCTGAGAAAAGAAAAAGGCAAGAGGTCCAGGGTCAAGAGCTGATGGAAGAAATATCCAAAAGGTCCTAGATTCTTGGGTTGCCTTGTCAGAGTGTGCTGACTAGGAAAAAGGTACCTCTCCTTACTTTTTAGGTGAGGTGAGATCCTTGTGTGCTATCCATGGACACATGGCGATTCTCCATGAGAGTGTGGATTGTGTGACCACTAGGAGTGTGCCATGAGAGCATTTTCTAGCTCTCTAGGTCGTGTGTGAGTGGTCACCCTGATTTCTTGGTTGATTTCATCTCTTGTGTGAGATTATGGACTCTAGCGTGTGAGCCTTAGCCTCCATGGCTAAGTGGTGTGGCTTGTTAGAGGGCTGACTTGCCCAAGCTGTAGCTCTATATGTACTCCATCATTTTGAGTGATTCAACAACCATTGTTTAGCACAAGTGATGCCCTTTCAGTCCCACATGCTCACGGCTCCAAGGCTCCGTCTCTCCTCCAGTTCCAACACCTCTCTCTTTGTCACTCCACCCTCTGTTCCCCTCATGGCCATTCTCGTCTACATGGTTGATTTGCTGATAGTGTCACCCAGCTAAGCTGCTGTCATGTCTGTGAAGACGCTTTTGTTGTCAACGTACAAGATGAAAGACTTAGGGCTAGCCCACGTCTTCTTGGGCATGGAGCTTGAACACAACCGTTCTCGTCGCACGCTTCATGTCTGCCAGGCTGCGTACGTTTGCAACCTGGGGGAGTGCTTCACCTCCCTGCTTGAGTCCACTCCCACAGTGTCGACACCCATGACCCCAGCAGGGCAAAGGCTGCTGAAGACACAGGATGTGTCTAAGCTGGGGGAGGCAGTTAACGTGGCAGATTTCCTTTGTGTCATTGGGTCACTGATAGATCTGGCTACGACCACCAGGGAAGATGTCGCCTTCTCCGTGAACCTCCTTGTTCAGTTCTCACAGACTCGTCGAGCACGACACATGGAGGCTGCACTGCGTGTAGTCAGGTATGCTCTTTCCACTGCTTGCACCGAACTGTGCTATCAAGCATAGCCATCAGTTGTCGTGGATGGATACCCAGACAGCGACTGGGCACATGACACCGATGCTTGCAGTTATACATGTTACATCTTCCTCGTTGGAGGTACCGCTGTGTCATGGAAGAGTGGTAAGCAGGATTTTGTGACACGCAGCTTTAGTGAGGCTGAGTATGTTGCACTGGGTGCAGGCACCTGTGAGAGTGTGTGGCTCTATCGCTTGCTTTAGCAATGTTGCGTCCCCATCCGCTGCATCACGTTGTGCTGTGACAACCAGAGCACTGAGGCCATTTCCGAGCACGATGACATGCATCACACATGCACAAAACAAATCAATGTTAAGCATCACCTTGTGCGTAAGCGCATCGCTCCACGTGATGTCCAGATTGTCTGGGTCGACACACGATAGCAGAGAGCTGACTTCCTCACGAAGGCACTCAACGGCAATGTTTACAAGGCATCTGTGCACGCTGTTGGGTTCCTGTGTCCCCGGTGTTTGTACAGTTGTATGTCTCGCCTTGTGACACTCGTGTCTGCCTGTCAATTTGTGTTGCGTGCGTCAGCTGTGGGTCATGGGGGAGTGATTGTTTATGTACCACAGACACGTTGTGACCTCTGGCCTCGCTGCACACCCACCGCACTGACGCAGGTGACTGATGCTGGAGGGACATCGGCGCTGACGCCATAGCTCAAGTGGTGGCGTGACGGCTTCACGACAGAGAGTTCCTTGGCTCAGTTGGCAGGAAATCGCACAAGCACCTTGAGGTTGCATACAATTTGATTGTGTGTGGTAGTTTTATGTGGTGCCCACTGGATGCTCCCTCAAACAAGACTAGGTAGGGGCTTGGATAATTTAGTGGTCGGGTGATGACTGTTCAAAATCCACGTGGGCAGCGAGCTTGAGCTCATCAAGCTACCAATTGGTGGCCACAGCACAAACCTCGTCACAAGCCTTAGTTTAGTGATTACTTTGCAAACCAAAATGGAGAATACATCTTGTAGGATTGCATGCCTGTGGTTTGGTTGAAGTTTCATATACTTGCATGCTCTTAGAGTGGTGAACCAGGTTGCTGATCCCTCGGGACCACACGTCAGGTTGTACCGGCGCGTGAGGAATCGCCTGGAGCCCGCTTGCTCCAGGGGCAGGTTCGATCCCTTGGTGGCATCCGGGCCCCACGTCGAATGCCTCGCGTGGGTGACCTGGTCAACTGGCACTTACCACCTCGCTCACTTGTTCCTCACTCACTTGGCTTTCGCTTACTTCTTGTGTGTCTTAAGTGAGCTTGCCCTGATTCATGGTGTCTCCCCGTCGTACACTCGCTTGCTTACTTGTGTGCTTACTTAGCATCTGCTTCTTCCTACTGGTTACAGAGGAAGGAGGACCCTCTCCTCTTCGCGACAGTCCTGAGACCTCGTCGGGCCATGTTAGTGTGGCGGGTGATCCCGCGCAAGCAAACACACTTGCGACTATGACAGCCACACACATTGCACCCAGCAGCAGGAGTCATTGCACCCACGTGGTTTGTGGTACATTCGTCTTGTGCAAAGGACCGGCACATTCTCGCTGCCAACTCCTCGCACCTCGCCGAGATTGGGCCTCCGCACGTACGTTGGTGCTGCCACATAACCCCACCGAGAGCAGTATACTTCGTCTCCGTGGCTCACGAGAGGCGCTGCTCTCGTGTGGGAACTGGTGCAGCTTTGCTATTGTATCCACATACCTCGCCGAGTTTTGGCTCCAACACGCACAAAGGTGCTACCATGTAGTGGCACCGGCCGCCGCACCTATCTTCCACCGGCCGCTCATGCATCTCGGACCAGCAATTTCTGTCCTGCGGCAGCCGCACGTGCACATTCCCCGCAGCAGCATACCTAGCTTCCGTTGCTCACGAGGGTGCTGCTCTCGTGCGTGGACCAACACAACTCCGCTGCCACCCCCATGCAACCGGCCGAGTTTCGGCCCTTGCACACGCATAGGTGCCGCCACATGGTGGCACCTACCGCCGGACCTGTCTTCCACTGGCCGTCTGTGCATCCCTTGTAACAGCACAATCCACACCCGTGTCTAACGTGGTGGGTGACTCTTGTGCGTGGGACTAGCACATCACCACTGCCGTACCCATCTGCTGTGCCAGTCCCCATCTGCTTCGCCATCCGGGTTGCGACCGACACATCTACTGCAGCCACGTCACCACAGCAACCAAGTCCCGTCCCCGTGCACCCCTTTGCACCTCAGGGTACCCTCCGGGAAGTCAAGTGCTCGGCGCACTGGCGTCCCCTCCTGAAGCCAGGCTGACTCCCACGTCTCCCACGGCCTCACGTGAGCGTGCCCGCATCGACGAAGAGCTCGCATACTATGAGGTGCGGGCGGAGAGGGACGTGTGGTCGAGGGTGCGTCGCAGCAGCCCGGGCTACCACCCCGGCGAGGAGTTTGACCCCGTCGAATTCTACAAGAGGGCAGACGCTTGGGACTATGTAGCCCACTTTCAGTCCACTGCCGACGACTCTCCAATGGCGTAGAACGAACTAGCAACGGCACCACCGCGTGACCACAAGACTCTTCACTCACCGGCAAGCCCACCGGTTGTCCATAGGACACGCCACCAACGTCTACGGTCTGCGCCATGGTACCTCGTGGCGCAGCGTCGGTCTCCACGGCAGCAGCATTAAGGGAGTCTACTCCTCACTGCATCGCTTCTCCAGCCGCATCAGCCGCAGAGTCAGCGTCCTCATCATGTCCTGACACTCTGACTACACTACATGCTGCACTTGTGTCCAGTGCTGTTGTTGCGTCCACTTTTGCAGCCACTGCACGTGCCGCACGTGAACTAGCTAACACTGCCGCTGGCAGAGTTATTGACACCTACACCGTAGCTGCTGTTGATCAGGGTCCCTTGACATCTGCTATTGTCAACGTAATGACCCAGATTTCTGCTGCAGCAGATGCAGTTGCATCGGCAGCAGCGGCAGTGGCAACAGCGCTCTCCAGCGTTGTTGACTCCATCAGCACCTCCATGTCGCAGGCATCATCCTTTCCCTCCTCTTCATCTTCAGTGACTCGGCACATTCGGCTGTTGATCTTGACTGTTGCAGCCATCTCCACCCAATCAGCAGCGTGTTGACAGGAGTGGCCTGCCTCATCGTCTCCGCATCCGCTGCTGTTGCAGCTATAGCCTCCTCAGCTACACCAGCTGTCCCCCCGTTGTTCTCAGTGCGCCGCTGTGCTTGGTGAGCTTGGTCTCTTCTTCTTGTCCTTTCATCTCTGCGTTGGTGTGTTTGTGCGACCAGGTTGTTGCCTTGCAGCAGACTACCACCACACCTATCGCACGTTTCCCACACCCACTGTGGCTGGGGAAACTCTGCCAAGATTTTTTTCCCTCGACAGAGTCGCGTCACTGGCAACATGCCAGTTGAAGACGACCAATACGCAACCTTGCAGGCTGAGTTGCAGCGTGAGCGCACTGCCCTCCAGGCTGCACTGACTACACAGCACGCTACTGAGGAAAACCTGCGTGCTGAGCAGGCTGACCAAGAAACCTTCACAGATCACATTGCTGATTTGGTCCTTAACCGCCTCCAACCCACCTTGCGCAGCTAACTGTCTACCGGCATTGCTGCAGCATTCTCCACTTCACCCGCTTCCGCATCCACCACCACAGGCTCAGCCTCTTCTGATCCTCTTGCAGTTGCCGTTGTCGCTGGTGCAGTCGCAGCCAAAGCAGTTGCACCACCAGCGCAGCGTAAGCCTGACTTTGACTCAAACCCACCTCACTTCACCTCTAACCTTACCTTCCATTCCTGGGAGGTTTGATTCAGTGCCTGGGCGCAGGAAGAGCAGCTCTGGGAATACTACCATGAGCCCAACCCCTATGCTAGCGCGTCTTTTATGCCTGTTGAGTCTGAGTCTGCCCGTGCTGTCCATGCCATTATTCGTGCCGGGCCCGAGGACCTCACAGATGAGATCGGTCCTACAATGCGAACACTACGCTTCGCACCCTCGCTGACCCGGTGGGTGCCTATGCACTGATCAAGCAACGCACGACAGTGACGGGCCATGCTGCTCAGAGCGTGCTCACTGTCCAGTTTAACACGCTCTCTATGCGTGCTGACAAGACTGCTGACACATACTGGGCTCGCACTCTGTGACAGATGCGCAACCTTGGCAAGGCTGCCCCTGGACAGCTTCCTGCTATTCTCTCCATCGTCAACGGCCTCATCCCCGAACTTAGTGACATATTCAGGGAGGTGAAGACAACAGCGCTTGAACGTTTGGCTGCCATCCCCATCCCAACTGACGCATCCCCCGGCAGTGGTGCCTTGGGAGTTCACCTCCTAGGGTCTAACAGACTGGTGGAGCTCACTTCAGAACAAACGCTTTCACCGCGCCGCCGTTGTAGCAGCTACCATCGCTATCCCTTCTTCTCCTTCCTCCGCTCCTACGTCATCGTCCACAACTTCCACCACGACAGCCACGTCTCTTGCTTCACAAGGGGGTGGACAGGGTGGAGGAGGTGGCAAGGGCATGGGTTAGGAGGGTACCTGAGGTAGTGGTGGTCAGGGCAGGGGTAGCAAGGGTCATGGCTCAGATGGTGTTGCATCTTCATCCTCTAGCACTGTCACGTGCTGGAACTGTGGTACCGTCGGTCATTCGGCACCCAAGTGCCCCACGCCTCCTGACGATGCCCGCCTCGCCTCAGCCATGGGTGTACATTGGGCTCACACCACAGGGTCGGGTGGAGGTCTTGCTCGCTCCTCCACCTCCACTGTGACCACCAGACCCACTTCATCTTCCTCTTCGACAGCTGCTGCCTACAGCAGTGCCCTGACTCCACCAACTCAACCCACTCCCTGGGGGTGGCCTCATGGGTTTGGCGGTCCAGTCTACTTCGTGCCCCCGTCTGGGCTCTACTCTCCTCCACCGTGGGTGTCGTCCACCTACCCATCCCAGCGCCCCACCTCTGGCGTTATCATCACTGGCCAGTCAGAGGACTCACGTCAGCTGGAATCTGCTGTCTCTCATGCCGTTCATTAGCACCACCTCTGTGATCAAGGAGGTGAGAGTGTACGCTCATCTGTGGGGGCGCTTGCGTGTGATGGTGATTCCTCTCTCCGTGGTCCGTCACCTGGTCATGTTGAGGGTTGCTCCCCAGTCGATGTCCCGTGGATTGAGCAGTGGCAGTCTCACAGTCTACCTCGTTGTCTTGCTGCATGCGGTCAGCGCCTTCTTCCTCGCTCTGTTATCGCCGCTGTGAGTCGTGACCCTGCATCTGTCTGCGTGACGGGTGGCGTCTGGATCCTTGATTCAGGGGCCACCCACCACATGACCTCTTGTTTCTCTTCGTTCATTTCTCTCGGTCTCGTCGGCTTTGTCCGCTTTGTCGGCACCGGCAGTGGTCAGCTCCTACCTGTTCAAGGCGTTGGTGTTGTCCTCTTTGTTGGCCCCGGGGGGGAGCTCTTTCTGCCCGATGTTTTGTACATGACCACTCTTGAGCTCAGTCTGCTGTCTGTTACGACTCTCGATGACCAGGGAATGGACTTCTCCTCCAGTCGCGGCGTTTCCTCTGTGTTGCATCGTACCACCGGCTGTGTTCTGCTACGTGGCACACGTTGTGATTGCTTGCATCGTGTGCCATCGTTTTCCCCCCACCCCGCCACGACTGCTCTTGTTCACGTGGCACGCTCTCTCACTCTGGCACATGCACAATTGCTTCATCGCCGTCTCTGTCACATTCACACTATTGCAATTGACAGCTTGCTTGAGGACAAGCCTGCTCATGGCCTTGACGTCGACACATTCTCTGCCCCCTGTCCCACTGACTGTCTCGACTGTACCCAGGGCACACCCCCCCAAGCCGACGGAGCGAGGCGAACCCTATACTCTGGGAGAAGGCCATGTAGGAGGAGCTCCGGGCCTGAACCATATACTATGGGAGAAGGCCATGTAGGAGGAGCTCACAGCTCTCAAGGACCATGGGGTCTTTGAGCTCGTGGACCTCCCTGCAGGCCGCAAGGTAGTCTCTGCCGGATGGGTGCTTCCGTGCAAGCTGAAGCCCGATGGAAGGGTCGACCGGTACAAGGCTCATCTCACAGCTAAAGGTTTCTCCCAGATCCCTGGAATTGACTTTGATGAGACCTTTGCACCGGTCGGGAGGTACACCACTGCTCGAGCACTATTGAGTCTCGTTGTCCAGCACGACTGGGAACTGGAGCAGATGGACGTCAACAACGCTTTCCTACATGTGAAGCTTGACGAGGAGATCTACATGATCCAGCCACTGGGGTTCACCGATGGCACAAACAAGGTCTGGCAACTGTGCAACGCCCTCTACGGGCTCAAGCACTCACCGCGTTGTTGGAACATGGAGGTCTCCTCCACCCTTGAGCGTGGAGGTTACCGTCAAAGTACCGTCGACCCCGCACTCTTCTTGAGTTTCCCTCAGAGCCATTTGTGGCCATCCTGGTCTACATTGATGATCTCCTCATTGCCTCACCCAGTCCCGCAGCTATCCATTTACTGAAGGACTTGCTACAGTCCGCATACAAAATGAAGGACACGGGTCCTGCGCGGGTATTCCTGGGCATGGAGCTTGAGCGAGACCGCCAGCGTCGCACTCCGCACGTGCACCAGGCAGCATACATCCGCACACAGGGGGATCGCTTTGCCCCCCTACTTGCTAACGTTCCCACCGCATCCACACCAATGACTCCAGTAGGTCAGTGTCTGCTGAAGTCACTTGACTCAGCTCAGCTGGGGGAGATTGTTGATGTCACAAACTATCTCAATGTGGTTGGCTCCCTCATGTACCTCGCTACCACCACTCGGGCCGACGTGGCCTTCTCGGTCAACTTTCTTGCCTTGTTCTCCCAACAGCCTCGCCAGAAACATCTTGAGGCAGTATTGCGCGTCGTCTGCTACGAGCTCTCCACCACACTCTTGGGATTGTGCTATCATGCACAACCCTCTGTGGTGGTAGAAGGATACACAGACAGTGACTAGGCACATGACACGGATGCCTGTAGTCGCACTGGCTACATTTTTCTCGTCGGTGGGACTGTTATTTCTTGGAAAAATGGTAAACAGGGTTGTATTGCTCGAAGCTCCAGTGAGGCTGAATACGTGGCACTCGGTGCAGGTACATGTGAGAGTGTGTGGCTGTCCCGTCTGTTGCAATAACTGCATGTTCCCATCCGCTGCATTACTCTGCGCTATGACAACCAAAGTGCAAAGGCAATCGCCGAGCATGATGGCATGCATCATTCTCGTACAAAACACATCAACATTGAGCATCATTTTGTGCGTGAGCACATTGTTGCTAGAGAAGTTTAGGTGGTCTGGGTTGACACTCGTCCGTAGCGTGCAGATTTCCTTACCAAAGCTCTCAGCAGTGGCATGTTCAAAGCGGTTGTGCATGCTGTGGGTTTGGTGCACTCACATGATGCCCCTGGTTGACATGTGTCGTGTACGTCTCGCTGTCTTGTAACGTGCTCTTTCTCTTTGTGTGTGTAGACTATTCATCTATGGGTCATGGGGGAGTGTTGGTTATAGTTGTGACACTCGCAAGTGCTCTCTTGTCTCCACTCACACACACACATCATCACTGCAGGTGATTAAGCTAGACTGAGGCTCTCTGGTGCAAAACTGTGATACATCACGAGGCATACAGTGGTTGTGCCGCCATCAAGCTACCAATCGGTGGCCACAACACCAACCTCGTCACAAGCCTTAGTTCAGTGATTACTTTGCAAAAAAAAATGGAGAATATATCTTTTAGGATTGCATGCCTGTGGTTTGGTTGAACTTTCATACACTTGCATGCTCCTAGAGTGGTGAACCAGGTCGCTGATCCCTCGGAACCACACGTCAGGTTGTACTGGCGTGTGAGAAATCGCCTGGAGCTCGCTCGCTCTAGGGGCAGGTTCGATCCCTGGGTGGCGTCCGGGCCCCATGTCAAATGCCTCGCGTGGGTGGCCCGGTCAACTGGCACTTACCATCTCGCTCACTTGTTACTCACTCACTTGGCTTTCGCTTACTTCTTGTGTGTCTTAAGTGAGCTTGCCCCGATTCATGGTGTCTCACAGTCGCACACTCGCTTGCTTACTTGTGTGCTTACTTAGCATCTGCTGCTACCTACACGAAACACCGGAGGTCGGGCTAGGTGGCCAAAACACTCTGGGACAATTGGCGTAAAAATATCGAGGTCGTCACGCGGTGGGCTTTGAATGTAAGAAAAGAAATGTCCATTCGTCGAGTTTAGGGACTCGTCTATGTCAGGGACATAACAGCAGGTTCCCTTTCAACGCACTGGGAGTTTTGAAAACACTGTTCAAACCTCTTGCAAAACTTTTGTAGAAGACCCGCAAACCCCTGTATTGAGGAGTTTGTGATATGTTTTTTGGGCGTAATAGCTCGGATACCCAGACCGCGCGCACTATTAAGCTCGCATACCCATGGGTCGAAAATTAGACACGGCATACCCGGCGCACTAAAACGTCAGTACGACATGCCCATGAGTAGTGTGGCTGATCACAGCGTACCCAGACTGTTACGGGTATACCGTTCATTTCTTTAACACATGGGTATGGCATGTGTATAATTTATGAATATGCGCAAGCATGCTTGAAGCATTCGCCCTATCCACAGAACATGATGTCATCTTTATAATGTTAGTCGCGTACACGGCTGTTGGATGGCCGCCGTCAATTGCATCATAGCAATTTGTACACAATATTGTATGGGAAAACGTAATGGTATGTGCTTTTGGAGTCATGTTGTCAGGGGGTTCTCTACTTTCATGTGCTTGTCCTTCGAAGTCGACGTATGGGTTGCCTTGTCATGTAGGGGGTCGCATGCACGACATTGAACGGATCCCGGCGTGTCTAGCTCGCGTGCACGTGTCGCTGTTGGGTTTGCGGAATGTTCGACAGACGCAACGGTGCGTGACGCTGACAGCCAGGCATACTTCCATTCTGGTGCAACGTATGCTACCCACAATGTGGCTTGCCTGTCCCCCCTCCCCCCCTTCCCCCCCCCTCGCCCCCTCTGTTCTCTCCTANCAGGGGGTTCTCTACTTTCATGTGCTCGTCCTTCGAAGTCAA
Organism: Penium margaritaceum; assembly: GCA_023375785.1. Taxonomy (NCBI): domain Eukaryota; kingdom Viridiplantae; phylum Streptophyta; class Zygnematophyceae; order Desmidiales; family Peniaceae; genus Penium; species Penium margaritaceum. The sequence continues at coordinate 93,880 of SZWC01009131.1, forward strand.
CGTATGGGTTGCCTTGTCATGTAGGGGGTCACATGCATGACATTGAACGGATCCTGGCGTGTCTAGCTCGCGTGCACGTGTCACTATTGGGTTTGTGGAACGTTCGACAGACGCAACGGTGCGTGACGCTGACAGCCAGGCATACTTCCATTCTGGTGCAACGTATGCTACCCACAATGTGGCTTGCCTGTCCCCCCTCCCCCCCTTCCCCCCCCTCGCCCCCTCTGTTCTCTCCTAGCCAACGGGTTAGACCTAGCACCGCTCGTAATGGCTCTGTCGTTGTTGCTCCGGCACCGTGCACAGCCTCGGCACGGTGCCAAGGATGGCTGAGGACGTCGTACACCCAGGTGAGCCGACTTGTGGTTATCCCTTGTTTTAACTTCCCATGATTGACATTCTGTACTCAGTCTCACACACTATGGTTGTACAATTACGGTGGTCCGCATCCCGTAGGCGGGGCCGCGGGCAGTCTCATGACCGTACACTCAGGAGTCCACCGCCTGCCTTAGCATGCCCTGTTCTCGATGAGCCAGGTGTCTCCTCTCACCATTCTGCTCGTCGCCTGATTTTTTATGCACGATTGGACTCAGAAGTTGTCGTTATCCTCTCTTTGCCTGAGAAGACTCCCATGCCTAAGCTGAGGCTAGGCTCTTCAGGGGACAAACCACTGTAGAGTAAAACACCCTACGCTAGGTCGTCCCGTGTCCTCTCGTGCTTTGTTCGCGGGTTCACGTCCTTTTTCATAGTTTTTGCCCCGTCTGATTATGGCTTGCTGTTCTTTTGTAGTGTCCTCGGATGATGAGGCGGGCAAACAAGCACCAAAACGTACCAAGGTTGATGGCGCCTTCCCGGGAGGCAATGAGTTTAAGGACATGGGGGAGTGTCTTCGGGCGGTGGATGACTACCTCATCAAGAACCGCATGACTGTGCGGTGGTTGCGAAGTGAGTCCACCAGGTTCACGGCGCGCTGTTCGCAGTTTAAAGAGGACTGCCCGTGGATTTTGCGCACCCACGTGTGCATTCAAAGTGGGTTGGTCAAAGCTTCTGAGTGGAAGGACGGGCACCACTGTGTCCTTGTAGCTGGTACAGGTCGTGGAGATCCGGCGAAAACCGTGAAGTGGGTGTCACGGCATATCACTGCAACGTTACAGAAGAACCCATGCGCGGACGTCACGAGCCACGAGGCGGTCGTGAAGAAAGCAACCGGCAAGGATGTTGACCACGGGACTTTGTACGGCGCAAGGGTGGTGGCCCAGGAAAAGCTTCTTCAGTCGCGGACCATGTCGTGGTCCCTGTTCCCTGCTTACATGCAAGAGGTACATGTCATCTGAGTGTTGTTCAATTTTTCCTTCGTTTCCTGTGGTGCGCCTGTCTCACCTACTACTGTGGAATGTGCACTGAAGCTGACGAAACTGGACCGCAACGCGCACGCAATCGCTGAGGCGACTGATGGTGTTGTTTTCCACCGCGCGTTTGTGGCTTCTAGCGCTACAGTACTCGATTTTCAACACTCTCATCGCATCGTGACGATGGACGGGACGTTCCTCAAGAATGGACACAAGCAGACGCTCCTGGTGGCGCTGTACTTTGACGCCAATGACCATGCAGTGCCCATGGCGTGGGCTCTGGTGCCCACTGAAAACGAAGAACACTGGACTTGGTTCTGCTTCCACCTGGCCATCGCCTTCCCTACCGCAGCACAGCAGGGCACAGTCGTCATCAGCGACCGAGAGAAGGGCCTCATCAACGCGGTGGGCAGTAAGCTGCCAGGTGCCACGCACACATACTGTACGTGGCACCTGCGGCAGAATGTCCGCCAGCATTATGGCAAGCACGTGGGGTTTTGGTGCTAGCGCCTGGCGCATGCGTTGACCTACGTAGAGTTCGCACGATGTGAGGAGATCATGAGGAGGCGATATCAGCGTTGCGCGGTGTACCTGTTTGGAAGTGGCGGTGTTGGCGGCATCCCTCTGGAGCGGTGGACGCGTGTGTACTGCCCCATTGGTCACGGTGGACACACTACTTCAAACAATTTTGAATCTTTGTATGCCAGGATCATTGGAGTGCGAAAGCTATACCCGTTTTACTGCTTCGTCTCTCTATTTTTGTGGGTGCAGCGCCTCATGGTGGAGCGCAGGAAGGAGGCCGGAGCGTGCAAGGAAGACCTAGCCCCTGACCCAGAGGCCTGGTTGTTGAACGCGTCCATCCTGTCGAACGGGTACGACGTCATCAAGGAGAGCCTGCACATGGCGATGGTCTGTGGGGCATCCAACCGCATTCGGCGTGTCGACATCACCGCACAGTCCTGTACCTGTGGGGTCTGGAAGGAGTGGGTACAACCCTGCGTGCACGCCTGCGTAGTGCTCCTTGGTGGGGGCCAACCGCCAGAGCCACTGTGTGATGTTGGCCTCACGAAGATGGCGTTTCGACGCGTATACAACAACACGATGCCAGGATTGGACCCTGCCACACTGACCCCGCTGGAGGGGGTCCATTGGACGTAGCCGGGACCACGCTGTGGGCGTGGTAGGCCACATTCCAAGCAGTTGGATTGCGAGGAGCACAAGAAGGCAAACAACATCTGTCGTAGGTGTGGTCTGCGTGGCCACACCGTGTCCAACTGCAGTAACCCAGCGATAATGGCACTAGCGACTGCAGCAGCAGAAGCAGCGCTGTGGAAGCGGTTGGAGAGGGCAGAAGCTGCAGTGCGTGCAGAGGCATATGCCGGGCGCTGGCCAACGAGTGGCACCCAAGTAGAGGTAGAGGCGGCAGAGGTTGCAGCGTCTTTTGCAGCAGCAGAAGGAGAAGGAGGGACCAAGGCTGCTGGTGCTGGTCCACACCAGGAGACATTCAACGTTTTGGATGACGACGACCGCGAATACGGCCCTGAGCAGTATCCGACATACGACAGTGCGCAAGAGGAGGTTTACGACCCAGAACGCTTCATCTTCGATGAAGACTAGGAACCAGAGGCGCCAGATCGTACCAGTGGATCAGCGAGGAGGGCGACATGAGTCACAGACGACAGCACCTCGACTACACCCAAAGAGAGATTGCCATACAGGGCATGCCACGTGGCGGCTGGGATGATGTCCCTAGAGGACTACTATGATGAGGAGGAAGACGAGGGGGTTTGAGTGGTACGTTCCCATCCCCCATTACTCCTGGACCTCATTGCTTGAGTTCATTAACTTGTTGTCTAACACCTGTTTGTGTGTTGTGTCCATGGTGTGCAATAGAGGGGTGTGCTACTTGAAGGGGCCCAATGTCATGGCCAACCCCTGCTCAAGGTCTACATAACTGACAGTGTGAAGAGGGCAGGCCAAATGACACGTGGCCAACCACATTAGGGCCCTCATGCTATAGTATACATTTTTTGTAGGCTGCTTGCTTCTCCGTATGTGTAGAAACATTGTACAAATGTGACAAAGACAGTGGGTATGCAATTCATTTTTCAGTGGCATAAAAAGTCTTCGTGCCCACGCCGTTGTATAAAAAGAACTCCAGGGGCATTGTGCCCATTCTCCTTCATCAAATGGAACGATACACCAACATTGTGTTTGCCATGGATTTCTCATCAGAGTCTGAGCTCTCGTTTGTTACTCGATTGGTGGTTAGGATTAGTGCAACTTGCTTCATTTCAAGGATATGGACAAGCAACAAGCCCAGACACATCATGAAGATGTATATGTGCTCATGCCACAAAGGGCAAGTGATGGAAGGCAACATAGTGGATGCAGACTCAAATGGGGAGGTGATTAACCCACCTGATGATGTCTTTTACGACGCTTTGGATGAACTTATGGACGAGCCATGCTTTGCACGAGCCTATGGCATTCCTATGCCAGGATATCATGTAGGCCAGCTCTGTCCTGCTTGTGAGGTCATGGCATGGATTGCTTCGCCCACCCACCTTTCAGAACTGGTTAGTCAGTGGGATTCCGGGGCAGTTCATGCCTGTTTAAGTACCATCGTCAACCCGATGTATGGTAGGACAAACCATAAATTGAACTACTTTTGTGCAGCCATGTTCACTGCGTTGTTCTCTTGCATTTTGTGTTGGTGAACTTACTTTGACAATCATGGGCACCACATGTTAAAAACTGACACTAGTGGAATGATGTACCCAGATACGTTGCGTCTCTTGCTATGCATCTTTCGGGTTCCAGGGTGCTGGATGACGAACGGAACGCATGTAAAAAAGGGGCATCCCATGAATAAAACGTTACTTTTCAATACGAAAGCACCATGGGGTCACATGCGCAACTTTGTCATGGGATGCATGTGCACCCACAGCTGCCAATGACTGTGGGCGTGCACTGGCCGGCTAGTTGGGGCTCGCACACCCATAATCCAACACATGGTGTGAGGAGTCGGCGGTGCACGGTCATACATGGCGTCCCACTGAACCTTCATCTGGCGCCCGGTAGGCTCGGCTTCGTGGCATGTTGGTTTGGGGGGGCACGGAATGTCCAGACCCCATGGACCGCGTCGACTGTGTTCGATGTCTCCCCAACCGAGCATCGGAGGTAATGGGTGGTCTACGGACATCGGGTCCATGTCAGTCGTCGACAAGTCTGGTCTTATCGCGCAAGTTGCGCGAACAACTGCAAACTCACTGGTGACAGCTGTGGGTTTTTACGATGAACTCGAGTCCTTTCACTCAGTCAGCAAAGGTTCGCCGCAATGCGTGATGTGCGTGGCGGTGACCGATGTACCGCGCTTTCGAGAGTCGTCGATGTTCCGACCAATGGCGATGGTCAGCGACGTCAGCGTCGTCGTCATGGACTGTACTCCAAGTAACCGATTTTCCAGGTGGAATTTGTGGACGCGTAAGACAAACACTCTTTCACACGAGCATGCGGATGAAGACTGGTCGCGTTCGTCAAATGTTTACTATTTGGTGATTAACTTTAGGGGCCGATTCCCTTTCACCCACCATTTAAAAAAGTTCTGCGCAGGTTACTCACGGTTGAGAACTTCATTTACGTATCAGCCAGTCGTGAAAGAAGATGACTAGTATGCCCATTTTTGGAAGGTCCCTTCCGTTCTCCCCACACTTTTTAATCAGTGACCACAATGTCCAAAGTTAAAAAAAGAACCACACTTTACCCACTATTTACGAGCTGACTCCGATACCCACTTTGGACATCCACTCGTCACTAAACGTGACGAGCGGATGTCCAAGGCTCGTGCACCTAGATATCGCGAATTGTGCAGAACGGGTCCCCGTCACGTGTGACATTGGCTATTCATGACCTATAATCTTACATTATGAAAATGTCTTTCCTTCGTTCGTTTGCAAATCGTTCCACCATGCCCATAGAAAACCACCATGGGTTGTTCGATGGCAGTGGATCAGCTTAAAATACTCCTCAATTTTGAGGGACTATAATCTTCAAGAAAATATAGTCCACACGATGTCCATTGGTCACATGGATCGAACGGTTGAGAGGTGTTCACATCCTCCAATGGACATGTTAAAGTTCTATCTCCTAATATCTGTAGAGCTCTCGAGAAAAAAATCATGGGTGCGAGCTCGTCGTTTTCGGTTTTCTTCTTACCATGTCTAGTGCAATACGAAACACAAAAGTGCGGAAAAACATTGCATCGGAACCGCTCAAACAGATCCCTTTACGCTCTATAAGCTTCCATTTGGCTTACGTGTGTCGCACTATGCATCGCACGCCGATGAACGGAAACAAGGTCGACGAAGTCGTCTTTGTAATGTTTCGACTGAGGTCAATGGAAGAAAGCAAGTTAAAAAAGAAAGTCCATTGAACAAGCGAAAAAACTCTTGAGCTGTTCGATCTTACGATCCGACGAACCGCGACTTACCATGTCTACAAAGGGACAAATGCTTGAATAGTCGATACGAGCAATACTCATGCCAGAGTCGTATTCAAGAATATTTTTATGGAGAAATACTTCGTTCTAGTATTGACGCAATGTTTAGTTATAATATTGCGTATCCTAAGGTTGGCGAACTACCGTCAGATAGGACAATGTCATGTGTAACGATGTGATATGAAACTATCAAACACCACCTTAGACAACGCTAGTTGTCGTCACCTCAAAGAAAATGGGGCCGACGTCGTCGGCCTCGCTTCCGTCGTTCCGACGTGCGATGTCGCGTGCGATTGGCGACGTGCAGTATTTTTTTTCCGCGCAGTGTGCAAAATAGTGAGTGGACCACCACTCGACCATACTTGAGCACGGCTGCCCGTGTCGGTAGGCGAATCCCACCAGCTGCATGCAAGAACGGGCTAAGCAAAGCGAAACTGCGAGGTTCCGATGCAGACGTCAAACAGAAGCTTCGAAGTAAGCACCCCAGCCAAAACGAGCTTGAAAAGGCGACCATATCCTTCAATGTTTTACAAAAAAATGAAAATATCAAACTTTACATATTGAATTCGCTGTCGCATCCCATTTAAAGAATAAGAACACAAAATCCGTGATGAATCCACGGAATCTTAAAGTATAATTACTGTAATATCCACCGATCCCAGAACATGCATAGAATACTGGTATTCTAGTCGTGATTTTTCAGAAGTGGACATTGCAGTCACGGTTAATCGATATTCACGTTTTGTGGGCAATGCAGTCACCTGTTAAAAGAGTGGGTATCCCGTTCGTTTTTTGTACAAAGTGGGTATTCGGGAATTACAACGCTCAAAATGTGGGTATAAGGGAATTAATCCGTTAACTTTATGTATTGTGGTATACCGTGTCAAAAGTACCGGGCTGAGAAAGTGCGTAGAAGCTTCCTAGCAGCACAGCCGCTGACCGGGCGTCAGTGCCTAGTCAGACGGTGACGACAGTCACAGGTCGTACACACAACGGCAAGGGTTTGGCTAGGAGACACAAGTCAAAGTGTCAGAATGCTTCAATATAGCATATGCAGAGAGAAATGACAACTGACAGGTCCAGGGCATAAATACCTGCCGCGGCGCACGGCGGGTGTCACACGCGGCAGTCCAAGAGCTGTCCTAGAACCGGCCCAAAACCACTGTTTTGGCCGTAACTCTGCGCACACATGTCAGAATCCTACGCCGTCTGAACCTAGACGTGCAGAATCAAAAGACGCACGCAACGACTGGTCACATGCATGCATCCATCGACTGACAGCGAGTATA